>VXBW01002122.1:405298-433193 GCA_013400375.1 Thinocorus orbignyianus | reverse complement strand
GGCGGGGCCCACCGGGGTGTCGAGGGGAGCCGCTGCCGCTGCCCCGCCGCCGCCGCCGTCCTCCATGCC
The DNA here is from genome assembly GCA_013400375.1 of Thinocorus orbignyianus. NCBI lineage: Eukaryota > Metazoa > Chordata > Aves > Ciconiiformes > Thinocoridae > Thinocorus > Thinocorus orbignyianus. Next base: position 433,124 of record VXBW01002122.1, on the reverse strand, counting down.
GGGTAGACCAGGCCGCAGAGTTACCTCAGCGCCGCACAAAGGGGCCGCCCCGCCTCAGCGCGCAGGCGCGGGCACCGCCCGCCGCTGAAGCCGGCGCCGCCATGTTGGATAAGGGCAGGAAGAGGCGGGAACGCTCCCTCGGTACGGCGGCGCCGTGCCCATAGTAAAAATGGCCGCTCCAGAGTGACGTCACGGCGTGAGACTTTATGGCGTCGCCGGGGGCGGGAAGGGCTGAGGAGGCGGAGGGCTGCTTTTTATTTATGTTTAAAATTCAGTAAATGTGCCTTGAGTGGAGGAAAAATAGAAATATTAGTGGTAGTACAGGATGGTGATATTTTCCTGATCATACAGAGGCGATAGCAGCGCCCTGTGCGGAAACTGAAAGTATTAAAATAAATAAAGGTTTGTGTTTTTAACCAAAGTAGTGTTTACCGAACTAGAAAAACAAAAGAAGGGATTGAGTGTGCACACTGAGGGGAAAAAAAAAAACCAGGGAATGAGGTCTCCCCAAGGATTCCAGCATTATCACAACAATATAAAGCAGGCAGCATCTTTGGTTCTTTCTAGAGATGCAGGTGACACAATCTTCATGGAACTTCCTGTGTCCCAGCTTGTGCCCGTTGCCCCTCGTCCTGTCACTGGGAACCACTGAGAAGAGTCCGGCTCCATCCTCCTCCAACCCACCCTTCAGATCTTTGGGAGCATGAAGAAGGTCTCCCCTCAGCCTTCTCCTCTCCAGGCTCCAGAGTCCCAGCTCTCTCAGCCTTTCCTCATCAGGGAGATGCTCCAATCCCTCCAGTATCTTGGTTGCCCTACGCTGGACTCTCCCCAGCTGTTCCCTGTCTCTCTTGAACTGGGGAGCCCAGAACTGGAGGCTGGATTCCAGTGGTGGCCTCACCAGTGCAGAGCAGAGGGGAAGAATGACCTCCTTCCACCTCCTGGCCACCCTCTTCCCTACGCAGCCCAGGATTCCACTGGCCTCTTGGCCACAAGGACTCATTGCTGGCTCATGGAGAGTTTACTGTCTACCAGGACCTCCAGATCCTTCTCCTCATAAGTGCTTTCCAGCCGGTCCTAACCCCTAACCTATGTCAGTGCCCAGAATTCTTCCTTCCCAGGTGCAGGACCCTACACTTGCTCTTGTTGAACCTCATGAGGTTCTTCTCTGCCCATCAACACTTCAAACTAATTACCTTTAACATTCTTGACACTAAATGACTTGCCTCTTGTTAACTCACAGACTGCGCCTCAGGCACTTCAGGTCGAAGCAGGACTCAGCTTCAGGATCCAGTGTTTATAGAGTTCCAAAAACCTGGGCCTGGTGCCTTTTGAGTATTAAGCCACAGCTGAAGTGGTGAAATTCAGTGGAAGGACAGATTGTTAACTATACTGGGGGGAAAAACTTTGTGCTGACAAGTCCAATTATTTATTTCTACGCTATGAAGTGATTTAGACAATAATTCTGTATTCCAAAACTGTGAAACACAGAGATCAGAGTACCAAGCTCACGTACGATGAACCAGAGAAGCAGCAGTGACAACAGCTCATAAAAAAAAACAACTAGCAAGTGAAAGATGGAATGACTATTACAAAAAAGGGTGTTGAAAGAATAAGATGTTAAATGAAGATACGGCGTTGCCTACAGTAAAATTGATCACCGTCTTGAGAACGCTGCTGAAGGCTAAATTCCAGCCATCAATGTCAGTTGTCTCTCAAAACCAACTTCCAGCGCGATGGCAGGCACCCCTGGGAGCTTACTGGGAGAATAAACCCCAAGGTAGGACTCGATTACAAATGCTGACTGATAGAGATGCTCTGAAGGGACAAAAAACGCCAGCAACAGGAAAAAAAAAATACTTTTGAGTCAGCTGTAACTGGTTTTCTTAAATTCCCTTTCCCTCTCAGTTTTTATCACTTAAATACTACATTTTAGCTAAAAAGTAGAATTTATCATTTGCTGGTATTTATTTTGCATTGTATTTTTCTCAATTGATCAAATGCACTATTCTATTTTCATTTATAAGAAAGGACTGATGGACTTACATGAGTTCTTTCAATTAATTTTATTGAGTAGCCAAATCTGATAAATTAGCACAGATAAAATAAGCATTTGCATGTGTTACAAATGACTTTTTACAGGAATAAAACAGTGAAAATTACAAACTGTAAAAAGGAGGACAAGTAAATCCTGTCTCAAATTCAGAAGGGGGAAGATTTATAACTTCATACTGAAGATCAAATGTTTTGAGTTCAGAAAACAAAGATTTAATATTACAATATTATACACTACTTTACAAAATTAAATTTACTATAAAGGAATACATCCATGATAGTAAGCAGAACCTTAAAATCACATTTAATGGTCCCTTATTTAACAGCCATTCTGCATCTTTGATTAAATTCTGTTAAGAAATTAATTCTAAATAAAAGTGAATCATTCTAGTTATTGCAACATAGTCTATGTGGACTTAGACTCAAATATATTAAATTAAAAACGATAATGAAAGCAAAGTAAAATGGATGGTAACGATGTTGGCTGAACACTAGGTGTGCCAAATACAGAAATAGGTTTTTAAAAAAAAAGAAAAAAGTCTTCAACTAGAAAAATAGAGTACATTTGCAGTGGTAGAGTTGTCATGCTGAGATCTAAATACCAGAGCCACTCTTGCCTATTTTTGCAGTTCATCTTCAGTGTCCTCATTTTTCAACTGTAGGTAAAAATGGCACATTGTAGGTAGTTTGTGTGTTCCTTACGGCAATACAAGGTGGACCCAGCAGCCCCTTTCCCACTGCCAGGGAATAAATTAACCAAGGCCAATACGGAATTTCTTCCAAAGTGAAGAAAACTCCCAGAGGGTTCCGCCTGATTCTTGTTTAAAATGTTTTGCTCTGTAAAACTTACAGACTCTGAATCAAAGCTGCTAATTGCCACAAAGACTGACATCTTCAGCCATTAGTCTGCCGTACATAAAGCAAAGAAGCCATCTCCAACATTTATGGATTTTTAAAAAAAATAATAAGGGATATAGTAGCAAAATACAGTCATAGTAAGAAACAGACTTTGGGTGGGCTGTTAGATGCAAGGATGATTTTCAACATCTGAGTGATAATACACGTAAACCCCAAGTTTTAAGTCAGAACCTATGCAGATGCATAGCTTCCATTTATGATTTAAATGAAGAGACTCCCCAGAAAAAAACCCCAACAACATACTTGACTCAAAACTTAAAAAAAAAAAAAAACCCTCTTCACTATGACTAGAAACTGTGCAATTCTCTGAAAAGCTGTTCAAGTAAATATACTCCTGTTTGCTACGGAGGCAGCAGACAGGGAAGCTTAAATTGGTTCTATAATAATCTTTTCATGCTATTTTTGACATTGTTCTGAACATCAGCTTCTTGTGCTCAAGCAACAAGAACAATTTTCCCCGAAAGAAACTCCTCCCCTGAAGTAAGGCAACTCCTGACAAGCACATGCAGCTACAGCATGAAATGGCAGCAAACGATTACCCTACGATATCCTTTGCCATTTCTGTCACAGAATGGGAGTTAACCAACCTCATCACAGTACATTTGATCAATGATAAGTGTTTTACCTGTTCAAGTTACTTGCCCCGGGAAGTAGGTCTTGCAAGACCTTTGAGTTTACCACTGTTAAATTAAAAAAAACAACAAGGCAAACCAAGATTTCTCCATATGAAACACTTCCACGGGCATAAGGATACAGTAACTTAAATACTCTTTATATTGGTAGTTCAATGATAGCTTCACCTCCAAAATGGAACAATTCTCAGTACGCTTTTATATAAATATTTTTGCATATAAATTTTCAGTTCAAGTCCAATGTCAGCTTCCATCTGCAGCTCTGGCAGGGAACTGAGAGTATATTTAAAGCTTTTATTTGGTGCACACTGGCTTTGGACCTAGGCTCATTACACAGCTGCAGTAAAAACAAACAAACAAACAAACAGACAGAAACAATTCTTCAAATGCACTATAATATTTTTGTCTTTAGAAAAATAAGTCCTTTTCCAATTCAATGCTGTCTCAAAACATTAGGTTTGAGGTGCTGTGGTACAAACTCACTTCAGAAACATACTAGAGTTTAGGGGCCTGACTTTCAGTTAATGTAAACAAGAGCTAAAAGCCTGCTAAAGGTAAACCAAAAAAACCATGAGATAACCCTCCTCGCCCTTCCCCTCCCACACCAGTCACAAACTGAAATCAAAAAGAAAAACAAAGTTCTCCATCTACCTAAGGCTGCTTTTGCTGCTGACTCAGCCACTGACTTCTTTAAACGTGTTTCTCATAGAGCCCACTCCTCCCCACTAGTTTTTAATTAGAATACTGACTTATTTAACAAATTCAGCCCTCTGTCTCTGGGTTAAGCTTACCTTTAGGCCTCTTAGCCATAATCCAATCCAAGCACTGGATTCTACACTTCATAAGTATTTGTTCATTTCACAATGAGCAGTTGTTTCATTGCTACTTTAAGCATTAAGTTGAACATTGAGATGCTCTGTCTGTAATCACTGGATGCACTTAGAAAGAATTTCCCTGCAAATCATGATCAGTATTTGTGAGGTTTTTATATCTAGCAGCAAAAAAAAAAAAAAAAAAAAGAAGCAAAGAGTTACAGAAATATACATTTTGAACAACAAAGAACTCTTTATTTTACAAAATGTATTTCACCTTTTCAGTATTGCCTTTGTAAATGTACTTCATGCTGCAACTACTTACAGTAAAAACATGATTTGCAGCAAATTAAAGGTGCTCAACCAGTTCCACCAGCTTGATTTTTTTTTTTAAGGTACAATATTACGTAGTTGCACATTTGATTCTCAGATGTGGTCCTTTATTTGCTTTAGTTCGTTGAAATCACAGTGAGAACTTCTCATCAACTGCCTCAGGCCACAGATTTAATGAAGATATTACAAGCACAATCGTTCTTTACTGCAAAATCTTTCCTTAAAGAAGTGAGCCAAAGGCTAGTGTTTCATTTATTCACTTGCTGCTGTATATGAAGGAGGAATTCATAGTACGATAAGGCTGATTCTGTTCTGTCTTCAATCATGTTTTGCAGAAAACTTGGTTTCAATGGACTGTCATCCCTTAAAAATGAAAATACAAGTGTTTGAGTGAAACAAACATTTGCTAAGATCTACAGTGCAATGCATTAATAAAGTTACAGGTCAAGGGGTGAGATACACCAAGAGCTTAAGGACATAAGAGAAGAGGATCTCAAATAGCCTTTGTAATTAATCCTAACAAGTGCACTTAGCAGCATCTACTTCACTTATCTGACATCAACTAAAGATTGTTCTATGACATTTAGTCTTTTTTAGCCTGTGGAAGTTCTAATTAGAGACAACTGATAGCGAGTCATAACCATTGTCAAATATTAGACACAGCATGCACCATTGTTAAAACTTCCACTTGTAAAGCTCAGTATATAATATGCAAATGCATATTGTTAAGAGGTCCCTAAAGAAGCACAAAGACTCTTAAAAACACTTACTTCACTATATATAGTATAGGAAAGAAAGGTCTCTGTTCTCTCAGCCAAGAAATGAAAGATGTTGTTCTGATGGATTCCGCAGTTTCAAGTTCTGGGAGATGTGTCTAAGAGGCAAAGGGTATCATTAATACATAAATATAATTTTTTTTCAGAATAAAACAGTAAAAGGAACACTCAAAATAGCCTAACTCAATCCTCATCAGGTATAAAGGAAACCCAGACAGGCATGTTTCGTGTTGTACAGTTTTAGTCTAGTCTCCTTAATCATTGCCAGCCTCTCCTTACCCTGCTTTCATGGGAAGATCTATAAAGAGAAACTAAATTCTTTCTTTTCCTGGATCTGAATTTGTAGTGAATAACAAAGAGAGGGCTATTATTTGAATAGTGGTATTTCAGTTCTAGTGAAAATAATATTCCGGTGGCACTGTACACCTGGTGTCCAGCAAAGCAAACACATACCATATTCTGCGGTATCGAGCCGTAATTTGGAACTCCAAGGACTTGGCTGATGAAGTTCTGCCCGCAGTTCTTCCCAACCCACAGAAACATTACCTGAAAGATACCCAAGCAACAACAACATCAATCCACTGCAAAAACCACACCTCGGCAGTCCCCTACACGTTTTGGGTTCTCAGAAAGAAAGCATCAAGCTAATTTGGATTTTTTTTTTTTAAATTTCCTTCACCACCACCACCGAACTTACAGAGCCAGCATCCATAAGGTAGGCACCATCTCTGCTCAACTTCTCCACTGACAGCTGGAGAATGGGGGGCTGAGGTATAGTTCTGTCATTTATGTTAAGAGCCCCCTAAAGGAAAAAGCAAAAAGAAAACCAGTGGTTCACAACTCGATGCTTTGAAACAGGCACAAAAACAGACGGTCAAATACGAATAGGAGGTATGACACCAAGCACCGCAGCTGAACCCTTTTTATCAGGTTAGTTCGAGTCATACTTCAAGTGCATAATTTACTAGTAAGTCTCAGTGTTTTCTTCAGAGACGGTGTACTTCATCACCTTAATCTGAGTTAATTAGTTCTAGAATTGGAATATCAGATTTGTTCTGTACAAAAGATGTGGTTTCTAAAATTACTCAGGGTCTTACATAAATATTCTCTCGCTATTCACAGAACTACTTTGACATTTGAAAATAAAGGAAGCTACAGAGGGACAAAAAGTTAAAGCATATCTTATACTTGTCTTTATGTACATGTGATTTGTAGCGCAAGATACACAGCAAAAAGTTAAATAATTTGGAAAGAATCTTCCCCATCCGTCCATAGCCAGAGCACAGCTTTGCTCCACAATTCATTAATCCAATCCAAAATAACAAACATATAAATGCAACTAGTGGGAAAATATAAATCAGTAAATTTTAGCTATGCAGCTTTTATGTGGATTTTTAGCACAGATGTATTTTCATGTCATACGAATCTTTGGGACCAGACAAACCGACCATGTAGCACATACTCACCTCATCCGTGAGATTATCCACTCGGTACAGACTGGGATGTGTCATCAGCATGAGGTAAACGAGGGGCTGGTTTTTCACTTGACACATGGTAAAAATGCGTTCATCCAAGCGTGTGGTCGTCCCAGTTTGAAATGCTTTCTGCAAACAATCAGGCATTTATTTTGAACGAGATAAGCTGAATTTAACACACCATCTATTACTTTCTTCTAGCTTACTTCAAAATCTTAGAGTTGAGCCACAAGTGTTTTCTCAAAACAGGGTACTTCACCACAGCTGTTTTTCTTCTCATACAAATCATACAGTTCTTCTTATTCCCATTTCTGGGTTCAGAACTTACTGTGACCTTGCACCATCAATCCTTTCTAGTGAGTGCTACAGCTGAGATGGAAACATCCTGAAATCTCTCTCTTCTACTATATACCTCAAAAACGCTACTGGATGAAATTTAAAACAATAAATATTGCAGCAGCTTACGGCTGGCCTTAGGCAATTCTGGATTTAAAATGAAGATACAGTCCTGGTTTGTTGGTACAAAAAACCCAAATCAGATATAACTGAAACAAGGACTCGCTCCTCACACTTGACTAGGTCAAACATTTACAGTCTTCTATATGAAAAAGCTCAAAAGTCAATATAAACATGCCGGTAGCAAACATGCTGTTTAACTCCTTATCAAGAGGTATGAATCAGAAAATTCCCTCTGGGACAGAAAGGCAGCTTGTTCAACACTTACAATGATTCCTAGTATAAGTTCAGGGAAATACAATCAAAAAATATTTAAATTGAGCATATTGTGAAATGCTTCAAACCCTTTGCAAGAACAGCCAGCCAACTACCTCCTGGCAGCCAGCTCTCTCTTTTAATCCACACCAAACTGCCGTGTGGATTTACAGTTCCAGAAATGCACAAAAATTAAGATACTTGGAAAAGCAGTCCATCAGTGCCCTGCCACATTCTCCAGCCTACTCAGAGTCTTTTATTTTCTTATTCCTTTGCTTATACCACCTACACATCTTCACCACCTGTAAAATCATGTTATCCACACCAGCCTGAGAAACAATTAAATCGGCTTTGTTCAACATTGACCTTTCAGGTCATCAAGTTCTGGGGTGCAGAGAAATGAAGCTGTTATCTTGAAAGAGCTTTATCTGTGCAAGAAGGGCCGTCCTCAATCTGTAAAATATCTCAGTGCCCTAATGGCAAACTGCAGGACTTGTCCACTTTTCAATTCTGAGTCCTACAAAAACACTGAAAGACAGATGCTATTTTGTACACTGACAGGGCAAATGGACAATCACCCTCCTGCGTGGCTGCCTTTTAACTCTTACCTGTTTTAAGAGTGCCAGGACATAAAGTGGAAAGAGCCGTAGCGAGTAGGGGGCCATGAGGCCAGGCTGCTGAATGCTTAGGACCGATGAACGGTAAGCGGATAAAGAATCTATCACTGCGTTGACCAAGGCATCCCGAGCATCACTCAAGGTAGCAGAAACTGATCGGTCCACAGCTAAAAATAGAAGACAAAGCTCAAATAAGAGGCTTTTCCTTCCCTGGTAAGAATACAGTTGCGTATGTTAACTTTTCTCATTTCCTCCATGCATCTTAATAAGCTTTTAGTACAGATTAGAGGAAGTCAAAACAAGTGAGTCAGAAAAAGAGGCAGGGGCCTGTGATGATGCACCAGACTAAGACCAAGCCCAGTTGACTACATAAAACTATACTGATATTTTAACTAAGCCAAGCATTAAGAAACCCCAACTCTTAGGTCTGCAACATAGAAAGCATTCTCAGAAAGACAGAATTTTTTCTTCTGATTTTACTTCCCAGAGGGCTACTGCTCAGAGCTTCAGGGATATCATCCATACGTATCCAAAACAAGCTCCTATCACTCTTACCCATGTTGGCCAACAGCCCAGTGATGGCTTGTACATCTGCCCCGAGGTAGACATCACTTAGTGTTGTTACAACAGGTAAGCACATTGTGTGGACACGAATTCGCCTTTCACCTGTAAGAAAATAAAATTTCAGTCTCACGGAATCATAGAATGGTATGGGGTTGGAAGGGACCTCTGGAAATCATCCAGTCCAACCCCCCTGCCAAAGCAGGTCCACCCAGAGCAGGTTGCACAGTGTCCAGGTGGGTTTGGAATGTCTCCAGAGAAGACGACTCCACCACCTCTCTGGGCAGCCTCTTCCAGGCCTCTGCCACCCCCAAAGGAAAGAAGCTCCTCCTCATGTTTAGATGAAACTTCTTATGTTCAAGTTTGTTCCCATTTCCTCTTGTCCTGTCACAGGGCACAACTGAAAAAAGACTGGCCCCATCCTCCTGACACTCACCCTTTAAGTATTTATAGGTGTTGATCAGATCCCCCCCTCAGCCTTCTCTTCTCCTGATTAAAAAGACCCAAGTCCCTCAGTCTTTCCTTGTAAGAGAGATGCTCCAGGCCCCTCATCATCTTGCTAGTCCTCTGTTGTACCCTCTCCAGTAGCTCCCTGTCCTTCTTGCCCTGGGAATCCCAGAACTGGACCCAGTACTCCAGACGGGGCCTCAGCAGGGCAGGGCAGAGCAGAGGGGCAGGACGACCTCCCTCCATCTGCTGGCCATATATATTTTTTTACAAAACGATACAAGAAATGCAACTGTTCACTCAATAGCAAAAAAGCCCTCACCCTTGAGATTTATTCTAGTTTATCAAACAAGTGGTGAATCAGGCCCTTTCCAGTAGCTTTTAAAAATAGTTAGTTCTCAGCTTCTGCATTAAGTCTACCTATTTTTAGACTAGAACTTTCCCAAGAAACTTCCTGGTCTGGAGGAAGCAACAATATCAATAACATCCAGTAACCCATCAGAGCTGGGATCTTGATATTAGATGCAGCTCGCGTAAGTTACCACAACTGAATTACAGCTGGCAAGTGGACACAAAAATCCTTGTGTGAATACTGTTCTTCATGTGGCCAATGCTTACTCTTACCTTTGCTGGACGTGTAGAGGAGAGCAGATTGAAAAGAAACGACTTGCATATCGGTGAGACTCTCCTCTACTGACATTTGCACAGCGTATCCCGCGTCTGGGTTTACGTTGGGTAGCGACAACAAGTCTGTAGATCTTACGAAGAAGTTCCCATGGAAAGTGTGAATGGAAAGACCTACAAGATAAGCATTGTACTGAATCAATTTTGGGTTTTCAGTCGTGGAGTACAGGCACCATTTGCACCTCTGCCATCACTGTACACAGACGGCTCTGTATCAGAACGTTAAGAGCCTTCTCAATGAAATAAAGTACCTTATGGAAAGGTATATTTCCCAAACAGACAACTAATCTGTAGAACCCACAAAGCCCAGCAGAAAGCAGGAATTTGGAAGTCAGATTAATGCAGAGTGGTAGGAAGTCTCTAGACTTTATAAAATCAATCCCTTATTGAAATAGCAATCCAACAAAATTTCGAGTTTTAACTATTGTAAAAATGGAACTTGGATGCCAGTAAAGAGACTGCAAATACAGTCTTTAATAAGTTGTCTTATGCCTGGTACTGAATCTTACACTTCTATTCTTTTAACCACTTAAGCTTACAGAACAGCCAAAATACCAAACAAAACACTCCCAGAACAGCAAACACTCGCTTCCCCTCCACCCTCCCCCAAAATAAACAAACTGTCTTCAAACCTTTGGTGCATCTTATCCTCATGACAGCCTCAAAGCCAATCTTTCTAGTTAAATATCGTTTGAGTTCCTTCTGCAACTTCTCCACCTGGACAGGGTTGTGTTTATGATGGTAAGACTGGTAGTAATAGACACTGCCCGCAGAATACCTTGATATACAACCTGGAATAAAAACCAGCACACATTGGCAGGGTGCAGACTGTGTGGTCATTAAATATAGCAGCTGAATGCAACAATTAAAAGTAATTATTAAACTCTTCACAGCTGAAAATAACTCTTTTACACAGTTACAGACCTGTATACAGAGACATAGGTGTAACACATCTCTATATTCAACTATAGATATTCATTGGCCTCAAATTAAAAGTACTTTATCACTTGAAAGTTTGGTTAAATGAAGAAGTAATTACAATGCTAACGAAGCTTACTCTAAAGTGTTTAATCTAACTGAGGGAGAATATGAAGACAGCTGGGTTAAATCTGGAAAGACTGAAAGGTTACGTTCCATCCCCTATTTGTGCTTACCAAGCATGAATTTGCATCTTGATACACTAGATTCATTCAGATCAATTTCCTATATGAAATGTTAACGTAGATTCTATGTATTTGCCAAAAGTACAAGAGTTACACACCCCAACAAAGCTTAATATGACTTACCTAGAGAAGCCAAGTCCGAATATTGTCCGCTAAGAAGAAACAAATCCACTGCAACTTGTTGCCCTGAGCAGTCCAAGGCCAGCTTCTTGTAAAAGTCAGTCGATGGTGTCAAATGTATGTCCTGTTAATACAATGGAGTATTACGAAAGGAAACTCAAACAGATCAACACATTTATAGTCTGTTTTCAGTGACACCAATTATTGATTCTCCATCACTGATTACAGCGATATCTTAAAAAAATAAAATCAGATCATTAATACGGATTTTGTTTGTTTGTTTTCTTTCTACTATTTTAACTTTAGCTGAACAAGAGAACCTCGAAATCAACCCAGAAGAGACAATTCCAGAACCACCTCCGTATGCAGAATGGGGTTTTCAACCTGTTTTTGCTTTTCTAACCTTTGCAGTTGCTCTTTGGTTTGGCTCCTCCCGCGACTTCAGTGCTCCCATTCCCACAGATGGAAGCTGTGTCTGGAAGACAGAGATTCTCCCTCCAGTGGGGGACATCAGTTTAAAGGCAGCCTGTAATGCAGGCCCCAGAGCACTCTGAGTTTCCAGGGACTTGGTAAACATCTGTGGCAAGGTCCTCAACAGATCCTGAATTAGCTGCAATGGAGAAAAAAAAAATATTAAAGACTCAGGAGCTTTCTTCTCTATAGAGGTTATTGCTGAATATACATAAACAAGCATTAACACTTCTAGTAGTAAGGTGTTAAAGAAAAAGCCCTAATAAAAGTCAAGTGTTGTCTCATTTCAGGTTGGTGAATGTTTACAGTCACATCAATAAACTTAAAACCGTCTTTTTTCCACCTCAAACTTGGCAGGTAAACTGTAGGTGTTAAAGGGCAAGAAATCACCAAGCATATCACAAACTGTACAAGTGTCACTAGTTCTTTAATTTAAGATAGCTCTTACCTCTTTATTTTCATTTAAATTTACTAGTAAGTTTTCTGGCATTGGTATAAATACATCTGGAAGAGGAAAAAAAAAAAAGAGATAAAGTTATTTTTTAAAAACACATCAAGCTTCCCCCAGTTGTATTTGCCAACCGTTAAATCTATTGAAAAAAAATACTACAGTATCAGTGTGTAAACTTATTTAAACATAATTATGTGGATTTCTTTTTTTATTCTGATTAGCACACCCGTGGCTAGAATGCCACGTCAGAGCAGCAATCAGGGTCAAAGGATAATCAAAACTATTAAGTAAAAACGCATAACGAAGATTTTCTAGTGTTCATTCTGCCTTGCCCTGTATAACACAGGGTGAGAGGTGGCTTGGAATGAAAGGCAAGAACAAGCACTTAAGCATCAGTCACCACGGAATATTTACATATGTTTATCAAGCATCAATATTTGGGATCATAACAGAAATGTAGATAATTGTACAAATTAAAAGAGAAGTTAAGAAGGTTGTTTTCATGTTTTAAGTCAGGGTTGCTCAGACACAGGGGCTTCACAGAGGAAGACTGACGTGCTACTTCTAAAGCCATTACTAGAGAGATTAATGATCTAGAAACTCACACCAGAGAGATTTTAGATTTTTATTTTAAAGGCTGTCAAACCCAGCAGTCATTAGCAGACACTAATCACCAAGCTGATTCCTGCATACCTTCAATATCTGAAACTATGAGCATCTGGGGCTGAGAGAGACCTTCCTGCAGACTGTAGAAATGGATTGTGCTGTCAAATGTTATGAAGCCTATTTTTGTTCTAGTGTTCCCAGGAAGCCTAAAAAGGAGACATATGGTGTTCAGCAAAATGAAATTTCATTTCTGCAGGCTTTTTTGCTTTTTTCTTTTTTTTTTTAAGCATCCCCTGCACCTGTCCAAGGTTGTCACCAAGTCGCTAGCTCAACAGCAAAACTGCAACAGCTTGACTAAGTAATTCTAGAGAAAAAAAATTAACAAAAAAGAAGCTTATAGTAGAGTCACACAGCAGACACTCAAGAAATTTTTTAAGAGGGTAATAAAATATGAAAGAAAAGGAAGAAACAAGCTGCAAAATACCAAGCAGCCTTTTCATCATTTCAAACAGCATGTATTTTATGAAGTTTTATTAGATGCATGCGTTCCTTTCAGCAAATACTCTTCTAAATTTCAGCTTTCAGATACAGTTCAAAAGACATCATAAACATGACCTTTATTCCTTTTGGGGACTGGTGAAGCAGATAAGAAAGAGCCAAACTGAGAAACAAACCTCAAAAATCACCTTTTACACCAAATACAGCTTTGATGGAATGAAAGGCTACAGCTTTACACTGTATATAAATACAACACTGGCCATTGGTAGCCAACACCAGGAAATTTCTTTTCTTGATAGCAAGTACTGGCAGGTTGACGTCTATCACAAATTTAATAAGAGTAAAGAAAATAGGAGATTCTAAGGAAAAGTACTTACAAGTCAAGATTGTCTAACAGGGTCTGGCAGACTGTGTTCAAGTATCCTGTCTCTACTGCGTTATGAGAGACATCAAACACGAAGAGGTACACGGGTGGCTGGGGCGGACGTAGCTGAGCAAAGAAAAAATTACCCTTAATTTTCCAAAGGACATTTATCAGATCAGGTTTATTCATTCCACTGAAACTTCTAACTCTTAAAACAGATGATAGCTAAAAATTCTAAATGCATTTGTCTCTTACTGGGCAATACTAAAATCACAGTTTTTCTTCCAGAAGACCTACAAACACCGACATATTCCAAATGCAGACCCTTGACATCATAAATGTTTAGAAATGGAGAACAATCTGAAGTTCTTCTCAGACATACTCCTTGAGGCAGCAACTGTTCTACTAAGCTAGAAAGCATCCTCTACAACAAAGCTTTCTCTGACTTCCCTCTGGAAATGAAATAAAGGGAGAGAATAACTGAGCATAAATAAAGCCTTACCATGTATTCAGATGGGGCCATAAACTCAATAGTAGCATTCTGGACTTCAGGTCTTTTATGAGGCTCTCCATAAACTCTTGTCACAGGATTATACATGAATTCTTCTGGAACTACACAGATAAGTTTATATGTTATTATTTCACACTAGTATTAGCCAAGGTGCATGTAAAACAAATACATCAGCTCTTTTGTGCCTGCTGAGGAGCGCTTCTTGGAAAACAAGCCTAGGTAGGACAGCTGCTTTGTCACCAGGGTCAAACTCACTGTGTTTCGTTACCAACCCCACTGGCTTTGCCCACGGAAACCATTTCTCGTGTCACCCAACCCCAGTATGACCCATGACCACCCCTAGTACTGATACAGCCAATACTACAGTCTCCAAGGTGAAGCTGGGAAAGATAAACCTTAACAGTTTAAAGCAATAGGAACATTTAAAACCTACCATCGTTCACTCTATAGCACAAATTGCATTTCCACCTCCTCTGGTCTAGAAAGCTGACAAAAGGGTTAATGTATGTCCGGCAGGAACGGCATCTCACGATGGTACTTGAAGTGACCACAGGCAATTGCTGGAAAAGAAAAGCTTCCTGTTTTAAAGCATCATCACACACCAGCTACAACAACATTATCTGCACCGTGCTTTCCACTCAAAGCACATTTGGTGAAGGAAGAAGTATCTCTGCACCCTCACAGCTCCCCTATAATTCCGTAATAAAACGGCCTGCTTGGAACTGAGCTCTAACCTATTTGACTGCAAAGGTTCCCTTTTCAAGCCTCTCAAGTCTTAAATTTTCCATTGATGGTTTAGGACCAAGTCCTACACCCAATACAGATCAAAAACCAGAAAAAAAATACTTAAAATTGTGAAAAATAACTGCTTAAAAGAGGCAATGCTAAATTAACAGTTTCCTGGCTAGCTGAGGATATCCAAACCCCTTTAACTTTGTTAATTCTTAATTAAGTTAAGAATTAGTACTAGGTTTGGTAGAAGAAATCAATAGCTACAATTGATATGTGACAAGATACAGCTATCTAAGTGATTACAGAATTCAAATGTGTTGCCTTCTGTCACACTCAAAGTGCTGTGCTGCCCCTAAGCTTTGGGTTTTTCAAGGTTTGGGAGGCTGTTTTTTTATTAAGAAGTGAGGCTTGAAGGTTTAAAAACGGCAGGGAGAAAAATTTCAGAAAAATTACAATAACCTGTGTGGAACAGAGTAAGACATCAGGGTAATTTCCCTGGGCCAAGATTAGCCAATGTTCTTGCCCGTCTTTTGTAATTCACTGTTCAGTTCTGGACTCTAGTAAAGGCATAGTTGATATTTCAGCATTTAAAGTTTGGAACATTTGTCATACCGATAAGTCTTTGAAAGGATGAAGCAGGAGCCCCAAAGGAAGTTTGGCTTTATTCAATAAGGCCTGAGTTTGAGGAATGTTAGTCAGGGTACAGCGGAACAACCTACATGGAGGACAAAGGGTTATTTTCAGAGGTTTGCAGATAATAAAATGATGATTTCAGTAGTACAGAGCATCCTTTATATTTTTCTAGAGCTGGTGATGGTGAATTTCCATTTCCAGATAAAGGATTTTCACCAACTCTATCAAATCATTCTGGTTTAGTCTGAGCTTGACCTATGGTACATTCTTTGAATTATTATTTTATACACGTGATCTTTATACAGAACTGAGTGTCATTTTCATCACTCAAGTCAAAGTTAAGCTTAAAAATGTTCAAGGTCACACCAAACCTTTACACACCAAGCGTTACTTTGGAATACCATTTTGAGGTGGCCTTATATATAAATCTGAACCAGCAAATTTTAAAAAGTTGTCTTAAAACTACACAAAAATTACTATAAACAACCCTAGAGTCATTTCGGGGACTTTCAGAACTCGTTGGCGAGCACACAGTGCAGGTATGCACAGTATTTCTGTAAATCCAGCCCAGCTTGTGTGACCAGCTTCACAAAGATGCTGTTATTTCCTTTATCTATCAAAAAACACTGGCAAAGGAGGAGTACCTGGTTACGCCTGCTTTGGTTGGTCTCCTCAGAGAGATGACCTGAATCACCAACCACGAGCCTCTTGTTTGGCACATTCCATTTACGTTGTGATTTTAAATGGTTATTTCAATACAGAGGTCAATCACGTTTCTCCATTCATGGTCTTTTTGGAGGACCTCACCCCAGTGAGTTAACTCCTATCTTAGATCTTTTCTCACTCAAGCTCGTTGCCAGCTATATTGTAAAGTTTTGGAATTGTACCTATCTAGAGCTGCTTTGCAAGCAATATGTTCTTCCTCATGCTTTCTGCACAGATAATTTTCCTCACTCCAAAATTTAAACAACTTACCACCATTATCATAACATAGGGAAGCCTGTTCTCAATATTTTCTACTCACAAAATTAAGTAAATCTTTCGTGAAGAGTTATGTTTCCAAGTAAGAGCATATACTTCTATTTATTTTGATGAATTATAGCAGATTTATGGTCTTACTCAGGATTGCAGTTGAGCTTCTGGATCTCTTCATGCAAGTTTGGAACAGGAGGCTTCAAGATGGTCGTAGGAAGAATGTTTCTCTCTTGAAGAAGATTCACAGGTTTCAATCCTTCTTGCTGGAGACTCAGGCCAGCCATCGGGGCAGTTAAGTGATTAGCGCTCAGGGCAGGCTAGAGTCAAATAAAGTTTCAGAAATTAACACCAATTATTTAGATGAAACCCATTGTTCGTTTTAAAAGCAAACATATTTCCCTTTCTATGTTTTTTTTGTTTGTTTGCATATTAACTGCCACTGTATTACAATGATATTTATTTAGAAATACTAGTTGTTACATAAACTGGACTTCAACAGGTAAGATTATAATGGGTAAAAACGAGGATGTAGTTGCTACAAAGCTCTTGAAAGAGAGAGGCTTAGCTGGCCCAACTGTTAGTCAGTTTGCTTTGAAAGTTCAGCTACTTCAGCTCCCAACAGCAGCCCAAGGGAAGAAAAACACGCCAAAAGCAGCTGAAAGTTTTAAGGGAAATATTTGGAACAAATTCAAGGCTGAAATACTGCAGAAAGAGCTGGCCCAGAGGCTTTTCCAAACTGGTACTGAGGTGTCAACAAGAGCATTAACTCCAGGTTACCTCTATAGCCTTGAAAAACCAACAAACCAAGGAGGCAGCACCCCACAGATGCACAACACACCCCAATCCTCACTTCTCCTTACCCACATGCCACCACAGTAGCAATGACATAAAAACCCCAATCCTTACCTGGTGGAAATGCTTTGATCCATCTGGATATTGCAAAGCAGATGGTTGTATTCCTGGTGCTCCGGGTGGAGAAGCGCTTTGGTAGCCTGGGGGTAAGGCAGGGTAAGAATACCCAACACTTCTGTTCATCTTAAGATTCGGGGGTGCAGGAGAAGAATGTGGGGTTGCTAGAGACAGACAAATACTTAAAATGAATGGCTGAAGAACCATTGCATTAATGCATTAATACAGCAGGAGGGCTGTTTGTTGGTGTTTAGTTTCTAACTGTAAACAAGTGACAACTGCTCTCAATCCTGCCAAGTGCTCTTAACTGCTTTACCATAATTAATACTTCAAATTTCATATTTCATTTCAGGACAGACATTGAACCACGTCTATATTCTTCTACATAAATACCTATCTAACCTTCTATTTTTCCCAGACTCTTAAAAAAAAAGTTAGGTAATAGTAAACATCTTTAAACCCAAAGCCTTACCCATGAGGCCGCCACCTTCTATTGCATCATAGCTGTTCTGCACCGCAGACCCATCGCTGGCTGATGTGGGATCACCTAGTAAGAAACACAGTTCCAGGAAAAATTCTCACAAGTTACTAAGAAGCTGCAATGAGATAACTGCAAAGAAATCTTACTTGCTGGATGAATATTAAGATTAGCATAGTTTGGATCTACTTTTTTGCTGTCCCAGGACGAAACTGAATTAAATACAAATCTCAGCTTCTTTCTCTCACACATGACCTCAACAAAGGGCATTCACAAAACCCCATGATCTTTTTTCAACTTCGGGTTGAATGATCTTTTAAGATTTCTTTAGATTAGGTATTTGCCATAACTCCCAAGCTCATATGCAGTAAAGTGTCAGGGGACACTTCCTCCTGAGCAGAGGAAGTATCTACAAAGTACCTTGGAATTTAGGTACTGAGTTCCTTCAAGACCTTTTTCCGATGACAATTCACAGAAACATCCGATTCCCTTTGCTTACACACTTCACCCAGTGCTGGTCACCACACACCAACAGTTCTGATACAGTCACATACCAGGCAAGACTCAAATTCCAGCTGAGATTAAAAAAACCTTGAAATTGAGAGCACGCTCCCGAAGGACAGCTCTCTAAGCTATGTTCAAGGCCAGGCTGGATGGGGCTCTGAGCAACCTGCTCTGGTGGGAGGTGTCCCTGCCCATGGCAGGGGGGCTGGAACTCAATGATCTTTAAGGTCCCTTCCAACTCTGACCATTCTAGGATTCTATGTTTAAATATACAAACCAATTGCCTATTGCTAAGGAGAATTAGGTGCTTGATCTACTTTTTAGTATCATTAATACCTTTAAAGATGACCCGATGAAAGGAGTTCATTGTAAGCTGAGTCTTGCTAGTACGCACCAGTCAACCTACTCCACAGACTAAACATTCCCACCTCTCCAAGGCTCTGGAAACGTTTCCTTTCATTATGAAGAAAAAATTTTCTAAGCCAAAGCAGTTTCCAGTGCATTTCCTATGTTCTAAATGACATTAAATCTGAATATGCTATTCTTGTACTCACACAGCTACCACATACAAGAAACTGTTGATCTGAACGTGTGAGGGATCAACAATTTCGACAGAAAAAACTACATATGTAGAATTAAATCTGGCAGCTACTGCATGGCCCCATCCAGCACAGGCTCCAAATGCAATACAGCTGACGGCTGTTTGATCCAGAGCCCCAATGAGTTCTTCAAACAAGGGTGTATTTGCACAGGGCCCACAGGTGACCGAGAAAGTCAGGAATCTGTCTTCAACAGCTGACACTTAACAGCCTCCACTAACAACCTCCAGTAAATGAACAAATCCAAGATTTTACACAGAAGCTAAGAATAAAAAGTACAGCTACATAAACAGGCAAGGGATTTTAGGGTTCACATTTTAGCTTTCCCTGCAGAATAAAACAATACAGGAAGATACAAACTATCTCCTCCACCAGTCAAGCATGCAAAGAAATCAGAATTTCAATATCATTTTAGAAACTTAAAAGAAATGGCAGCTATGGGACACATGGACATGTTAAACAGCACTTTGAAGAGTTAATTATTTTCATTTTCTTAACAACTGGCAATAAGAAATATTTTACTTCCTTCCAGGTCCCCACCTTCTCTTTTCAGATAAAATTATATTGTATTACTATTGATTTTACTATTTGAGTATCTAATAGAAGAGTGTACTTGACTTTAAAGGCTGCAAATTAGAGAGAGTTGTAATGTTCAAATTCAACAAAAAGAGCAAATTATTTCTTACCTTCTCGATTTGCAGCTGTATTTAGCAGAGATTGTGCATTAGGTGGTCCTGCTACCAGTGTTGATGGCCTAATTAAAGGTGGACCACCAACTGGTGGAGGTCCTAAAGGTGGCCTTGAAGGGGGATGGAGTGGAGTTAAAGGCTGAGTCACTGGTGGAGGTGCAGATCCTGTAAAGAGATTAATTTTCAGTAGGAATTTAACCAAGTTGAACAAGTCACAGAAGTGTTGTTCCTAAATATTCCTCTTATTCAAATGATAAACAGCATGAGATGCATAAATCCTAAGGTGCGTAGAAGGTATCATAACTTCAGACTGTTTCTCTCATGCTCTTCTCATCCTGGGCTCCTGTAACTGTTATCCACAATCTCTTCTAGCTTTCTGTTCCTATCGTTGGTAAGAATTTCAAGAGATAGAGAAAGCATCCCACCTGCAATTACCAAGTCTGGACTTTATATAGTACAGCTCCGTATTAGACAAGATAATGAACTAGTAGGAGTCTACACAGATTCCTTCTGGCAGGATGCTCATCTTCCACTTCAATAATCCGAGGCAAACCAGCAATGTAGAGATTCTATAGCTATTCAAATGACTTGGCAGAAAGATTTCACATGGGAAAGCATCAGCAATGTGCAGTTTGAATAAACTGGCTATGCCAGTGCGAGGTGTTCTGCTCTAAAATGTTAAACCCTCCATGTTAAAAGTCCCAGGAAATTTTTTAATTGCTTCTATTTTAAAATTCTAGGACTTTCTCAAACCAAGGCATCTAGAAACACAGTTGGGTTTCTTCCCTTCAAAGAACGCCAGATCCTAAGAGCACTTCCCTATTATCCCAGAGGTCAGTGTAACTGCCCTTTAACTTTATGAAGACACCAATAATATCAAAGTTAGCCTTTCATAAGATAAAATTGCCCAGTTCTCAATGGTAGAGAAGTCTATAAGCCGTACATGAAAACATACTGACCAATTCCCCACCACATAAAGCATGCAGCTTCATGAGCCTGCACAGCGTGGTCACATTTAAGGGAAAAGAGAAAGCAAAAGGGAAGGGGAAAGAAATAAAATAATAAATCACATCCAGTGAAGTTATCTGTGTGTTCTCTTCGTGTCTGATACCACAAAGCTAATTAATAATCGCTCTCTGCGGGCACCACTATCAGAACTTGGAAGAGATGCTGAGACTGGCCGAAGCTGGCCGTGCAGGCAGGGAGCTGGCAGACCTTTCTTCTCAGAATGAGCGTGACCATCAAATCAGCTACATTCATTTTAAAAGTGATCGCTGTGCTACAAAAAAAAACCCACCAGGGAAGTTGCTCAGGAGGATTCCCCATTGAACGGGTATAAGAATTCTCTTATTCCAGACACTCTCTCTCATTTCACATGCCACCTTCCAAAATTCCACAGCATTTTCCTCCCTGACTCCAAAGTACTAATTGCTTGTTCTAATAAACTGCCAGAACATGTTTCATAAATTCTATGAGCTTAAGAGAGTTTGAACATTGTAACAAAATTAGTCAGGCATGTAACAAAAAAACTAGCATCAAGAAAAAGCTCTAACGAGGCTAAAAGCATTTAGCAAGACAAAAATATTTGCTTTAACATTTAAAGTATTTCTATTTGCATGTTCATTTAGAAAAACCTCTTTAACAACACACAACAGCTTGGCAAGGAGAAACTCGAGCATTAACTTTGTTTCTGTAATCATCACAAGTTGCATAACAGAGCTATTTAACCTTCAAAAAGCTTTTGGCCACTGTAAATACCCACACACAAGCAGTGGGAAAAGAAGTCTCATGCTTTCAGGGTACTTTTGGAAGACTGATTATATTATTATTATTATTATTATTATTATTATTATTATTATTATTATTATTATTATTATTATTAGGTAGTGAAAATTACAAGTTTGGAGGAAGGAAACTTTCTATCTCAATGGCACAGAACATTTCAGTTTTCTTTCAAGGCTGTGCTCAAGTTTTTTTGCATCAAAGCACCCATATCTAGAGATTCCAAGAAACACTAACGGGTTTTAACTGTGAAAGACCCCACTCACTAAACAGGACTACAGTTTTCAGCTGTGAAGTCCCCACTCTGCTGAAGCACTGGCTCCAAGAGCCACCCCACGGCACGGTGAAGGTTCCAGAAACAGCATTACCCACCACATACAGCTCCCCAGAACAAGACGGCCTTGAGAGGTTACCCGACCTGCACACACAACTTCCACTTCCAACCCACAGAAGGCACCCCAGGATTTGTGATGTGCATTTTCTTGAAGCACCTGCTTTGACAACCTGGTTCCACAAGCAAAACGCCACTGAAGAGTCCATTCCATATTCTTTTTGTTAAAAAAAAAAAAAAGGAGGCTGAGAAATAAGCACTGGCAAAATACCAAGAAGCTCTGGTTACCTGGCTTCATGTAGCTGTTCTGAAGCGGAGGTCCTCCTGGAGAAGCAGCATATTGATAACTTCCTGGAGGATTTGTATTTCCTGATAATGATGACGGTGGCTGAGCTGCCCCTGCCCCTCCTGTCCCCATCCCCTGAGCCAAATGGCTTGTTTGAGACCCACCAGGCTGGCTCACGGGGGTCTGGCCATACTGCCAGTTTGAGAGCACTGGTGGGCTTGCTCCAGGAGGAAAGCCACCAGCAGATGATATAGCAGCTGAGTTTGGCAAGGCAGGTGGCAGCACTTGTGCACCAGGCCCTGTTGGCTGTACTGGTGACCCAGAGAAAGGTGCCACTGGTGGTCTATTTAGAGTCTGTCCAGGTCCTTGGTAATTGTTTAATTGAGAAACACTCTGAGAGCCGCTATAGTTATACTGTCCAGAAGCCTGATGTGGAGGAACCTTCGCCGGCGTCTGATGTGAATACGATCCTGGAACTGAAGGGCTGTACCCCTGGCCATCCGATGAATGCATCAGCTGATTCTGAACAGGACCTGGAAGCAAAAAAACCCAACAATGAACCTTTGAGAAAGTCAATGTTGTGTATCACTTCTGAAAATAAGAGAGATACTCCTGGGAATCTCTTTCCTTAAGATTTTTTTAGTCTACAAGACTCTCCAAGTCTTTTTTTCCCCCAACAATCAGGTGTAAATGACAGAAGTACTGCTGCAGGGGACAGGAATTTGGTAGTAGTTTCCTATCAACCCTTACATCTTTGATTTGTTTTACAGCAGCCTCACAACCGCTGAGCATTCCAGTGCCTGAGCGCAATCCTTCCTCCTGGACTGAAAAAAAAATAATCACACACACACACACGATACTATTTCTATCTTCAGAAACACCCAAAAGCCAGCCGACCAAAGAGGAGCACTCTCCCACACAGCTGGCAGAAGCACAAGAGAGCAGACTGAAAGCGGAAGCACCCACTACATAATAACTTGGTTTCATCTGATGATTGATACCTCACGGCACAGACACGACCGACCGGTTTCAGCGCAGGTCACCGTGCTGTTTCTCAAGTGACAGAGTTAATCTATCAAAGTTTCTGCAGTTAATTTTAGTCAGAGAACTATTCACACATGTACAGCTCATGTGAGCAGTCAACCGGTCACAATAATTTGATCATAAAATAATTCTCCAATCAGGGAAATAAAACTCGATAGGCTAATGGTGCTTTTTACGTATTTGTTGGCTGGTAGAGCTGCCCGAGGTTTCACTCAAAGGGGGGAAAAAAAAATATAGAATGGGTAGAGTTGGGGGGGACCTTAAAGATCATCAAGTTCCAACCCCCCTGCCCTGGGCAGGGACACCTCTCCCTAGAGCAGGTTGCTCAAAGCCCCATCCAGCCTGGCCTTGAACACTTCCAGGGATGAGGCATCAACAACTTCTCTGGGCAACTTGTTCCAGTGCCTCACCACCCTCACAGTAAAGAACTTCTTCCTAATATCTAATCTAAATCTCCCCTCTTCCAATTTAAAACCATTACCCCTCGTCCTGAGAAAAAGGTTAATAACTCTCCAAAGAGCAAACAACACTGGCAAGAGCATCGTCAGATTTGTGCTTTACACAGGAACACAGAGACACAGAACATCCTGAGATTTCCACGGCAATAAGAGCTCCATCAAGAAAACAAGTGCTGCAGGTTCTCCATACCGATGCCACAAAACGGACACCCTGAAGGGAGACCATAAATTTTCAGGTGAAATCCTTCTGAGCAGAATACACCAGATAACACGTGCCACAGCCGGCACTCCTTCAAAATTACTACTAGCCACTTCCCGTACACACACAGAGATAAACATCCGAAAGCATTTCATGCTTTAGAGTTAAAAATCTTTCCATGGCAACCCTGTACTATTTTCCAGATTTCCAGAATTACTTAAGATCTAGACAATTTTCTTTGAACCTAGATAAACAAAAGCACTTAATTTTCCAGATCAGAAACACCTGTGGGATTCAACACTGGAAATCTTCAAAACCATTCCAGAGATGAGCTGGGAGAGCGGATGTATATTTACCATACAAGCACTGGAAACAGCTGTCACCAGCATGAAATCACAGACTTTCATTTAACTTTTACAACAAAGACAGCTGGTTTCCTACTCAAGCGTTTTGGTTAAATATCAAAAGGTGAGGAAGTTCGCATTTCCAAGTTAAAATGACTTTGAACTCGGGCACTTCTGACAATAAATTAAGCTAAACACAGAATATACTGAAATACTTAGGACGGACAAATACTGCACTGGCCATTCAGCTCCTTGCTCCCCAGAAAGCCTCAGGCTGCAGTTCCCAGAGCTGTTATTTCACTGAATATCATCCAGATCCCCAGTAACTCCACAGCCCAGTCAGCGCCAGTGACTTCATCCTCACCACCTCTGGTATTTGCGCATAAAAAGTAGACACCACGTTATTCTCCACCCATCAATCTCAATATGCTACTCATCATTCAGTTAGGAAATCCCGTTATGCCCTCCCTGTCCTTAGAACGCTGCTCATAAATCTAGGTAATTAATAATTCTCCAAATGCAATGGTGTCTAAACTAAAAGCTTGCAAACACAAAGATGCTCACAATTATGACTCACCTGCAAAAATTACCCTGAAGTGCATCAGCTGGGTTTTCAAAAATCGATTTACAAAAGCCATTGTAAATTAAACCTGCTAACTGTAGGAATGATGAAGAACCCTTACGTGATGCCAGGCCTCCTGACCGCACGTGCACTGGCAGAACATTACTATAAGCTGTACAAAAATACAGAATAAATACAAATTCGTTTCATAACTTGATTATTCACCTTTGAGCATGACTCTGGCAGCCCTGGCAGGAATCAGAGTACTTGGATTGTTCGCTTAGGAACTGTTTTCCCTGTTTGAGGGATAAGTTGGAGGATAAGGCAATGGAAGTGAGGCAAAAACCAGAACTGACCAACTTGATATCTTCTAAGGCACTTTGCTTTGGAAAAAAAAGGTCTCGTCCTCCTGACACCCACCCTTTAAGTACTTACAGGTGTTGATCAGATCCCCCCCCAGTCTTCTCTTCTCCAGACCAAAAGGACCCAAGTCCCTCGACCTTTCCTCGTAAGAGAGATGCTCCAGGCCCCTCATCATCTTTGTAGCCCCCTGTTGTACCCTTTCTAGCAGTTCCCTGTCCTTCTTGCCCTGAGGATCTCAGAACTGGACACAGTGCTCCAGATGGGGCCTCACCAGCAGAGGATGACCTCCCTCGCCTGCTGGCCACACTCTTCTTGATGCACCCCAGCTGCATCCCAACAATGACTTCAGGGGGGCTGAAGGGCTTGACCACCTGCACAGCACCAAGACACCACCGACCCTTGGAGCAGAAATAAGTCAGTAACACAAGAAAGGGCACTACTTCACAGCGAAAGACACCTCTACAGGAACACAAGGTCATTTAACATTTCCAAGGGATAAGGAATGGCAGCTGATGGTTTTATAAAATAAAGGGCCAAAATATTAGTACAGGAGGACAGGAGTCAATCCATATTTTCTGCCATACAGAATTTCAGCATCACCTTCTCCCAGCCCGTTATTTAATACTTCACTTTCAAGAGATGCCATCTCTTCAACCTCTAGGGACATTCAAGGATAATAAACACAATGGAAAGCTGCATCCCAGCCAAACCACCACGGGATGGGTCACCACCAACACCCACTTCAGCTGGCCTTGACCCACGGGTCTCCAATCCCAACAGATTCTAAAGCATCTCATGACCTCCCAGTGCCACACGAAGATATCACATGAGGAGCACAAAACATTTCTAAAAGAATGGTTTCTCCTTGTTTGCACTTCATATTTATTAACTGGAAAGCAAATTAGTAACCTGCAGTTAAATGAATACTGAATACTGATCCTATTAAAGGAAAAAAAAAACACAAATGAAGGAGAGGAAGGTTGTTGCTAAGCAACCCAATGCTCCCTGCTAAACAATTTCCCCATCAGCACAGGGTGCTGCTGTGACAATGTCCTGCCATCATGGACAAGGGAGCTCAGGGAGTTACCTGCACACAGCAAAGCAAACAACAAGTGGAGAGGAAGAGCTGACAGCTATAGAACACACTCTCATTCTGCTGACAGCATTCTCATTCTTTCCTCACAGACCACTGTAAGTACCTCAACAGTACTTGCCATACCCTTGAGACTGCTTTAAAAAGCTTCATTGTTACTGTAAAGTCAAGGATCACAGCACCTTCTCAACATATATTTATTTTAAACTATGCTAAGAACAATCCATGCTTGAATAATCTAACTTATTCAAAAGGCCAGCAACCCAAACCTTATCTCTAACATACCAGAACAACCGTTTAATTTTACTACCTTGCATTTGCGTAACTCTAAATTTCAGTTCTTTATTTTTTCATAGCACCTGACAGTCAAGTAGCCTGAAATTCCTCCTCCTCCTCCTCCTCTGCCTGTCTCCCCAGAACTTCCATTATGTGCTTTATCTGACTGCAGGGAAAGCAGCAAACGTAAAGCTATGCTGGTTTGTAAATCATCCTCCTCAACTACTCCACTGGCTGATGTTCTCCCTGTACGCTCTGCCCAGCCTGTATGTCTCCAGAAGAGAAACTCTTTCTCTCTCTTCAGACTCGATTCAGACACTTCCCACTTTCTTGACCTCACATATACACAGTTGTTTGTAAAATATCATTTTGCAGATGACTTTGAGGAAAAGTAATAAAGCGCGCTGTGAAGGAGGGGGAAGACAAGCCAAAGCATTTAATTACTCATGCATAAAATGGGGAAAAGAAACAAAGATCTCATTATCACTGAATTCCTTGTGATGCAGCACAACTGCTGAAACACCGAAGTGTGTAATTAAGGACCTGAGCAGGGGGGATGCTGCCTGTACCCTTAAGTGTCTAAGGGGTGGGTTGAAGGAGGATGGAGCCAGACTCTTCTCAGGGGTTCCCACTGACAGGATAAGGGGCAATGGGCACAACTTGGAACACAGAAAGTTCCCTTCAAAGATGAGGAAAAACTTTTTTGGGGTGAGGGTGGCAGAGCCCTGGCAGAGGCTGCCCAGGGAGGGTGTGGAGTCCTCTTCTCTGGAGACCTTCAAACCCCACCTGGATGCAGCCCTGAGGGATGTGCTCTGGGCAAGCCTGCTTTAGCAGGGAAGTGGGAGGGGATGATCTCCAGAGGTCCCTTCCAACTCTGACAATTCCCCCATTCCGTAAGTCCAATCGGGAAATCCTTCCAACAGCACAGATTTATCCACTCGCCAAGAAAACAGGGTCAAGGCTCACCTTGCATTTCCTTCTCCCTCCCCAGGCTAAAAAGCCTGGGCTGGAAAAGTCGTTCAGTCTCCTCTGCGACTATCGCGATTGTGAATTAGATAAAAAGATATACTCCGAAGGGAATAAAGCCGCCAGGTCTTTCCCAGGTCGCGGCACAAGTCGGTATCGCTCGGACAAGATAAAACCCCTCTGGCCGGTGCAGCCCGTTGTCCTCCCCCCCGCGCTGGCGATAACGGCGGTGCCACATGTACAGCCCCGTCCAAAGGGCCAGAACCCCGGGCGGTGCCACCCTGGGGGCGGCCCTGTGTCCCAGGGGGGCCTCACCGGGAACACCCCCTGCCTCCCCTCACCCCTCACAGCCACCCCCTTCCCCACAGGCCGCGGCCTACCCCACCGACTCCCTATTCCGC
>VXBW01002122.1:329596-404035 GCA_013400375.1 Thinocorus orbignyianus | reverse complement strand
GCGGTGGGGGAGGCCGCGGCCTAAGGGCGCTGGGGGAGCCTCCTCCCCCCATTCCTTTCTGTTTATTCTTGCTTTCTTCTCATTCCCTTCTGTTTATCCTTGCTTCCTCCCCATTCCCTCCTCTTTCTCCGGGGCTGGTGAGCCTTTCCCGGCTGTGCCCCTCTGGGGGCGCAGTGTCAGTGGGGTCTGGAACCCTCAGGTGCTCCCTGGGCCTCCTACGTGGCTGCCCGGCTCCTTACATCCCCTCTGTCAAGGTTTATCCTAACTATTATTGCCTCTTCAGAAGCTTCAGCTCTCTGAGGTTATTTCTTTTATCAGTAAGCAAATGGCTCTGGCAGCCCAGACACGGAGGATGGGGTTTTGGGGGCTGGGCTGCCTCAGGTGCCTCAGGAGCTGGTGTCAATGTCACCGTGCTGTCTTGCTGTTTTGGATGTGCTTTAAGGGCTTTACTAAATTCAAACAGGTTGTCTCAGAGTAAAAGGTGTGATATAACTAAATTTAAGTCACCTGCCACACAGTATTTTAATCTTTCTGGTTTTTAACCCAAGTATTACTGGACTGGTATGATGATTGCGCTCTTAAGTCTCACAGGTGACTTGCTATCAAAGAAATTATGAAAGTATCTGAAGGAAAGCTCTTCCATCACCTCATTGTCAAACTCTGATCCTTTCCTTAACTTCTAAAATACTGCATCAATATGGCACTTTCATACCATAGAATAAACCAGGCTATAGAAGGTAGATAGCAGTTTACTCACTGAGTTTCTTAGGAGTTTTGATTTTTGTTGTACTTAATCACATTTTACGATGTTAAAATGATCTTAGGTGAAGTTAAAACTTTAGGTGATCACTTGAAAAACTGCAAATACACCCTTAACGGGAGACTTTACACTCAGGGAACTACTGGAGGGAGTCCAGCATAGGGCGACCAAGATGACTGAGGGACTGGAGCATCCTTCTCGGGAGGAAAGGCTGAGAGAGCTGGGACTGTTGAACCTGGAGAAGAGAGGGCTGAGGGGAGACCTTCTTCGTGCTCACAAGGATCTGAAGGGTGGGTTAGAGGAGGATGGAGCTGGACTCTTCTCAGTGGTTCCCAGTGACAGGATGAGGGGCAACGGTCTCAAGCTGGAACATACAAAGTTCAATTCAAAGATGAGGAAAAACTTGTTTAGGGTGAGGGTGGCAGAGCCCTGGCAGAGGCTGCCCAGGGAGGGTGTGGAGTCTCCTTCTCTGGAGACCTTCAAGCCTGAGTGCTGTGCTCTGGGCAGTCCTTTAGTAGGGGAGTGGGATGGGATGATCTCCAGAGGTCCCTTCCAACTCGGACAGTTCTGTGATTCAGTGATTCCTGCTGGCAAGTTGTGTTCTCAGCCTGTTCCATGGCTGGGTGCAGGGCTGGTACAGCTCGGCTGGATGGAGGCTTCTCTCCTGGCTCTTGCTGACAGTTCCACCCAGGAGCAGCACAACGTGTTCCCAGTTGCTGCAAGAGCTGTTCAGCTTGTGTGTTGCTGGTTTCCATTTCCTAATTATTCCATAGAGGGGTTTAAAACTGCCTTGAAAATCCTGATTTCCTCTCTTGTCTCAAGTTTCATTGACTTTGGAAGTAAGCGCTGTTCTAACTGGTTTAAAAGTGAAATGATTAATTTTTAGGTAGAACAATGCAGATCTACAGTAGGGGAAAATTCTGTTTTTGAGAACATAAATAAACATGAATGAGCTTGCTCACTAGTTCCTGTTGTCAGTGGTGTTCCCTTCAGGAGGCTGTTTCAAGGTGTTCCCAAAGCCAGTAGGTGGGAATTCTACATTACCCCCAGTCAGAAGTGGTCTCCAGCAAGCAAAACCATCTCCTCAGCCTACAGAGTGGCTCAGGGAGCTCCACGGGAGTTACTGAATGATACTTTGCTGATGAAATAACATTAGTCAGGGTTGCTGGAGGTGTTTTGAAGTGATAGCCATATGTTTGTTGATGTGATGCTAGAAAATGACCTTTCACATTTTTAAGGAGACATGAGTAAGCTGGTGAGGTCTGTGAAGATAGTTGGTAGCAAAAGACTGCCTTCTGTCCAGTAATGTTTTTCGTTAAAAGCTTAAGTCTGCTTGTAGCAGAATTATTTTTGAGGGAACCCATAAAGTAACCTTAAAATTGTATTTTTGTCTTCCTCGTGGCTTGTGAAGAGTTATTGCCAAAGTGTTTGTTCTGCTTTTATGGGATTTTTAACAGGGGTCTGAGAGTTTGAGTCTGTGTTGCTTTCCTTGTAATTCACTGGAGCTCCACAACTTGGGCATCTTAGCAGCATTGACGACTGTTGGTACCAATACAGAACCACTATGGCTTTTTAATGCTTTGATTTGACACTGCTGTGAATTATGTAGTTACTTTTCCTGTGTGATAAGAGGAGATTTAATATCTCTATTCAAATATTGCCGATGTACCTTTACAATTAGCTGTCCATTTTTCCCCCTGTTTTAAAAGTATTTCCCTTTAAGTGCTGCCAGCTGATACAGAGGCCGTTGTGGTTGTATTTGGATAGCTCCGTTTCTAAAACCACTTTTAGAATAGAAACTTAACCTATTTTAATGCCACTGTATTTGCAGAGCAATCCTGTTCTCGCTTTAATCATTTGAATCTTGCCTTTTAAAGTCTTTGCTGTAATGCATAAAGATTTGTTTGTTTGTTTTATTTTGCTTTATCCCTAAGTTTAATAGATGGAAAAAGTTGATACAAGTGCAGGCTGTGGGGCTGTGGAGTTATTCTCACCTTAGTAATCTGAGCACTTCTCTTACATCACGGTGTTTGCCCTGATTTACAGGTTATTTGAGTCGATGGTTTTTCTAAGCCCCGTGGAGGCTTTTCTCGATCGGTATTTTGCTCAAGCAATAAATAAATCTGCTGACGTGTATGTTCTGCCGTGTTTGCTTATTCTTGACCTTTGCTTTTTAGGCTGTGCAAGGGACAGTTTCAGTGGTGACGTTGTGTAACTGGTTGTTTATATGCAAGGGGTTGCAAATATGCACTGATGAGCATATTTGATTTGTGTTCTTAAAATTTGTGCCCGTTGCAGCTGATGAGTAGTGCAGGAGGCAGCAAAGGGGTTTGGGGTTAGCTGTGGAGAAACCAGGGACTCCCAGCACTTTGTCATCTTCAACCAGGGAGGCAAATTAAAGCTGAAAAGACTTTTGTTCCAGTGCAAGCAAATGTAGTTTGAATGTTCTTCACTCCTCTTTCCATATTGGCTTTCTGTGGCAGACCTGTTGTTGTCTAGTGGAGATACTCTGCTGCCATGAGTGTAGTTGCTGTGACAGATGCCTGGATTTTAATGTGGTTCTGACACGAGTTTCCACTCTGTCCTGAGCTCCGGGGTCAGAGCTGCCCTAAAATCATCTTGTGACCCTCGCCCCCACCCCAAGGTGCCTCTCCAACATCAAGAGAAGTGTGGCAGGACATCCTTCTGCAGCATGGATGGCTCTGCCACCCACGCTTGGCAGTGCAGTCCAGTTACTCGAGGACAATTGGACTCTAATGTCCCCTGATGTTAGCAGGGGTTACATGCCCCAGTAGGAATTAGCTGGCTAAATGCTTTGAAGGCTGTTGCCCTTGAGTCTTTCAAGAGGTTTTTGTACTAGATAGTAAATCACTGTGTCAACTGGCGCTTTTAGTGTGATTATCCTCACTTCAGATAATGAGGAAATTAAGATGAAAGCTAAGAAATTATGTCTGTGCAGTGAACTTAGCGATGGCTTTATTCTTGCATCCGGAAACATCACTTTGGCAGTAGTGATGGTTTCTCCTCTGTGGTACCTGTCCTCCCGGGGGCTTGAGGTGTGCCAGAGCTCCTCTGACACCTCCACTGTGGCCGCTTGCTCAGAAGTAACCCTGCCTTAGATGGCAGAGGGTGTTTTCTCTGGGGCAGAAACAACTGAATTCATCAGTCTGTGTGCAATCCATCTTGGCCCCTTGCTTTCTTTCCTGAGGATGAGCATAGGGAGCTTAGCTAGCTATATTTTTTACTTTTTTTTAACCATACCCCAAAGAAAAGGCGCTTGTGGACTAAGAGAACTTCACAAAACTTCTTTACCTCTATCGCCTCCACTTTGAACCCCAGCAGCTCCCAGGGGCACTGGAGCACTGATTCTGCCCAGATGTCCTTCTGTTGCCCCCTCAAAAGTGCCACATTGTCCTGGTTGGCAAGTTAATGTGAAGGTCCCATGTGAAATCTTCAATGGAACATCATACACCTCCACCAAACTGCGCTTAAGATGTAATTATTTTTACTTCTTGTGAAGACTTCTGTCCACGTAGCATTTTTCAGGGCAGCAAAGAGGAGGGAGGAGTCTCTGCTGTTGAATCAGACGGTCTGGATTCTGTTTTCATTTCTGCATCTATCCTTTAATACAGTGCAGGGTCACTCTTTTTCACTCAGAACTTTGGATTACTTTTGTTATCTGTAACTATCTAATGATGTTTAATGTGCCACATTAAAAATCTTAAATGCATTGTGTTTTGTGTTGTGACAAAAATGTGTTCTAATAAATGGGTTGTGACACATCTTAAATACATTGTATTTTCTGTTTATTTCAGACTATAAGATTCAGATATGGCTTTCATATTTGATTGGATTTACAGTGGTTTCAGTAGCGTATTACAGTTTTTAGGTAAGTCAGTTGTTTGGGTGCTTTGTTTTTCTTTCTGTTACTCTTGTATAAAATATCTGTTCGCTTCTTATCTTCAAATATAGCTGCCAGTTAAATAATAATATTTGTTTCACTTATCAATACTGAGTATTTCCAAAGTTTGCTCTCCACTCAATCCTTCATTAATACTTTAACCTCTTGAAAAATTGCATTTCCTTTCATGAATATAATAGGTTTGACTTTTTTTTTCTAATCCTACCACATTTAAGTTGGTGTTTTATGGAATTTCTCCTGATTTTTTTCTGTGCTGTAAAGAACCAAACTCAGTTATTTTAGCTCAGTTCTTTTGCACATGAGAATCCAGATAGGGGGAATGCTCTTCAAAAAGTCAGTGCCGGATATTGAAGCTCTTGGTCATGTTCAGCAGTGCCTTATTCTGTGACTGATGTCACTGAAATCAGTGTGAAACCTCGCTGGCATCTGCTGTAGAGCCTCAGGAAAGTGTTCCCTGGCCAAAGGAGTCTGCAATCCGTATCGATCCAAGGTGAAATATTAGCTTGTGGAAAACAGGATTGGGGGGGGGGAATCCCACACCCCCTCCAAAAAGAAAAACCCAACCCAGGAGGAAAGGGAATGTTAGGATACTAAAAAGTGGAGTGGAAGTTGCACATCACATAGGTAAAAGGCAACAATTGACAACTTCCAAGGATTTTATTGAAGTGGACCAAAAGCATTTGTGATTAATGAGTCGTGGCAATCTGTGCCTCCTGCCTTTTATCAGTTGAAAGTTTAAACTTTTTCACTCAGTGTTAGACCCTTGAACTACTATCGAAATATTAGCCAGTGAAATTTTAACCAGGTTGACTGATCTTTCTTATCTCCTCTTACTTCGCTGAGCAGTGATTATTGCACACTAGCCCACTTTCCTGTTCCTGTGCATGCAAAGTCTAGTTCTGGTGAAAGATACAGGAGCTTGAAGTGGGAAGAAATGCTTCCAATACGACCCTTTTAGTTTAGAAGAAATGCTTTCTATTTTCATTCTCATTTACAGTTGAACAAGGCTGATAATAACATTTGAGAAACTCCCTGCAGCTCTCTGTGCTGTCCTGTCAGCAGGTTTATGCAGTCCATCTTTGTGCACAGATACTTTTAGAATGCACAAAGAAACTGGGGGATTTTATATATATAAACTGATTTTTATATATATATATATAATATTTATATATATAAACTGTGGTCTTGGTGTAGCTAACAGCTGAAGTATTGCTGCTTCTTAGTCTTGCACATGTATGAAAAACACTTGGGAAAGGGGAAATGTTTCAGAGGAAGCACCAGCACCTGATTTGAGACCAAAGGCTCCTGGATGTCCAGGCTGAGAGTGGCAAAAATACTGGTTTACTATGAATCAGTAGGGTTTTGTTTAGCTCTTAAGGTAGGCATGAACTGGAGTTTCTTTCCCCTGTGACATAAGTTAATAGATGAAAATTACTGCCCCCTCCTCCTTTGTCAGTAAACATTAATACTTTCTCCTCCACTCTGTAGTTCAATAGTTAATATATATATTTGGGCATGTGAGTTTGGGAAGTAGGAGTTGTTGCATTTGAAAGAACTGTGAAGACACTATACAATACCTGCAGTAAAAAAGATCATTAATGAAATCAGCTGAGGAGTAGGAAAGAATTCCTGCAGGTTACAGGACGTGTCACGCTGGAATGCCATCCTGGAGATTAGCCTAAAGGCAGGGGGAGAGGTGAGCAAACAGCTGCGGTGTAAAGGTCGCTCTGAGGAGGCGCGTACACCCCTGTAACACCCTGGCACCCGTGGGGCTGTCCCAGTGGCCACCCCTTGCAGCAGCATCACTTAAATCCCACCGAATAAAACAAAACACCGGTGAGGTTAACACTTTAGATAAGAAGGAAAAATGAGGGCTCCAAAAACTGATGCTCCTGGCTCGCTCCACTGCCCTCCTCGTGTAGAGAGACCCAGGGCAGCTGGCAGTGTGCCCTTTGGATGGCTACCAGCCACCCTTTGCATGGCTACCAGCTGCTTGCCTGTGGGCAACAGGGCACAGTGCAGGATGCTGGTCCCTAGTTTGCAGGTCGGGAGGGTTCTCTCCGCTTTCAGTGAAGTGTGAGGACTGCAGCGATGGGATGGTTGGGCTTAAGCAGTGAAATCTGATTGTGTACTTCCCAAAATGTTTCTCTATCATCAGGGTGGTGATAAAGAACCACAATACTGTGATGTCATCATAGAATCATAGAATGGTTAGAGTTGGAAGGGACCTTAAAGATCATCAAGTTCCAACCCCCCTGCCTGGGCAGGGACACCTCTCCCTAGAGCAGGTTGCTCAAAGCCCCGTCCAGCCTGGCCTTGAACGCCTCCAGGGATGGGGCATCAACAACTTCCCTGGACAACCTGTTCCAGTGCCTCACCACCCTCACAGTAAAGAACTTCTTCCTGATACCCAATCTAAATCTCCCCTCTTCCAATTTAAAACCATTACCCCTCGTGCTGTCACTAGACTTCCTGACAAAGAGTCCCTCCCCAGCTCTCCTGTAGGCTCCCTATAGTTATGTAGTAAAAGATCCTGGAGATGTAAAAAAAATTCCCAAATATTGCAATATTTGGCTGTATTTTGCAATTTTTTTTTTATGCAGAAAGAAGAGAGGATTCTGTTAGGAACATAGCTCAGTTTTGCTTTTGAAGAAATGTGATTTCAGCAGATGTTACATATATATTTCCTTGGCCTCTATCTTCAGCACTCCCGGGTGCTGTGGGGCCAGTAGTGGTTCCTCAGAAGATGTGTGGTGTGTGATATATCCAGCTACAGCCCTTTGAAGAAGCAATAAGGGAAGATTTTTCATATAAAAAGCAAAGCTAAGAGCCTCTAAGTTAAGCAGCTTTTCAGTACAGAAGGTAGTAATTTATTTATTTTTTTTATTTAAATTAAGTCTGTCTTAAAAATGTTGATCAGTTTGAAACAGTGAAAAATAATTCTGGCATAGGATGAAGTGTTGGCAAGTTTAGGAGAATCACCCCTTGATAACCTCCAACTTAAGAAAATAAGGTGTTTTACACATCCTTCCTCTCCTTTGCAGCAACTGTTGTGTTTATTGGGGTTACAAGTAGAGGGGAAAAAAGGGGAAAAAGTGTTTTTATAAAGATGACAATTGGAGGAAATAAAATTTCTTCCTCCTGTTACGAAGATGCTATTGCATGACAGCAAGTGTGTCAGAATTGTCCTGGCGGTGCCATTCAGGATATATCTCTACAATTTAGCTGGGTGTATGACTGAGTGTTACTTTTTGTCAAAAGAATGGATGAACCAACATAATTAGTGTATATGTGAATTCTTCTGTGACTACTGACACTGAAACCAATTTCTCTGTGATGCACCCATTGAGGTCTCAACTTGCTTTTTGCTTTAAACAACTTTTTTTTAAATCATAATTGGGGGTTGATGAACTAAACACCCTCTATCCAGGTGCAGGATGGTCTGTATTTTAGAGCCTCCTGAACCCACACACCTCCCTGTCTGCCTCCTCTGAGCAAAACTGCCCTTTTGCTGGGGCAGAGTAAGCTCTGCTGGCAAAATTTGGGCCTGTTTTGTGTTTTTTTCCTAAGATATTTAAATGTAAACGAGTCACTTTATGTAAATGCATCAATTGTGTGACTCCCCATCCCTCTAAGTATCTCATAAGCTGCAGGAGGTCCACTTCAGTGCAGCAGGCACACCAGCAAGTGTGAATGTGGCTTATATGAGTAGAACATGGATAAAGGGCACTGATAAAGTGCAGGCTGGAGCTTGGCTGGGCTGTATTTTGTACCCTGACTTTGTTCCTGGGAGCAAAATCACCCCCAGTGCTAGGAATTGAACTCCCACCGATTTTAACTGATTATTCACCAGGTCTTGCTTTTGTTCTAGGGCTGTACAAGAAATCGGGCAAAC
This sequence comes from Thinocorus orbignyianus, assembly GCA_013400375.1. Taxonomy (NCBI): domain Eukaryota; kingdom Metazoa; phylum Chordata; class Aves; order Ciconiiformes; family Thinocoridae; genus Thinocorus; species Thinocorus orbignyianus. The sequence goes on along the minus strand of VXBW01002122.1, from coordinate 395,458 downwards.
TGGTGTTTCTTGGACTGGACAATGCTGGGAAAACCACGCTGCTGCACATGCTCAAAGATGACAGACTGGGACAACACGTCCCCACGTTACACCCCAGTAAGTTAATATTGCTGGTTCCATAACTAGAAAATATTTGGAGAACTGCAGGAAAAACAGGGTGTGATTGTACATAACACCAAGAGTATGACTGGGGAGAAGCAAAGGAATTTCTGGGCTTGCTGTCTGTAGATAGTTCAAGTAATATTAAAAAAAAAAATACATGTGTAGGATTGTTCAATGTGGTTTATCTCAAATTCTCAAATTGAGGAGAAAACTGAGCCAAGTGGTGGAGCTGAGAGTCTAAATTACAGAAGCTGCAGGAAATTGGGAGCAGCTTCTCACTGAAACTGGGAAACTACCACTTATGTACACTGTTTGGATTTCTTTAGCTTAGAGATTGCTGTGTAGCTGTTCTCCTGGTAGCTTCACAGGAGAAAAAGCTCAATAGAGGTTAAAAATGTGCATTGGTGAAGTCCAGTAAGGAGATGAGAAGTTGGGAAAGGATGTGAAGAGGAGAAATCTTGAACACTATGGTACATGAAGTGCCATCTTTTTGGCAAACCAGATGCCGGAGCCAACTGTTGTTTGTGTAGTGTGTAGGGATAAGTAAGGCATGAATATTCTCTGCTATTCTTAGCATTACAGAAACTTCATGCATAATAACGTTTTGTTGCTAAACACCTGCCATTGATTTTGAGAGAAAGACCAAAGAGAGGAAGTAAAATCTACAGGCTAGGAGGTTAGAGCGCCGCAATCCACTGCGAAATCTTCACAGGGAATGTAATTCTGTGTGTTTCCAGCTTCAGAAGAGCTGACGATCGCTGGCATGACTTTCACCACCTTCGATCTGGGTGGACATGCTCAAGGTATGAAAATATGTCGCCTCACATCACCAGATTCTGTCCAAGTTGCCTGCAGTCTGCTTGTTTCGGGTCAGAAATACAGCTGTGCTGCAGAGATCAACTTGCAACATTCTTTAACAGAATAAAAAACATTCATTGCTCTATTGCCCATCTCCATTTATCACAAGTCCCAAATACTACTGAAGCTGTTGCCAAATTGAGCATAAGTTTTTGACAGATATCTGTATTTTGAAGAAGATTCTGTATTTTGAATTCCTTACACTTACCTTTAAGCTTCATTCTTTAAGCTTACCTTTGAAATCTTGGGGAAACACTAGAAGTTTCAGTGTGCGTGTGGGATAGATAAAGTGATGCTAACCATATAATGATACTCTTGCTCCATTATTTCAAGTTTCTTAAAAAGTGGAATTGCATCCTAAAGAGTGGCAACATAAGCTAAGACTTCAAAAAAATTAAAAAAAAAAAACCCACCCTGTTGCTTCTTAATTACTGGTGTGCATCACCTCTGAATTTTGGGGTAATTTTCCTTTTAATTCCCATCTTCCCTGTAGCTCGCAGAGTGTGGAAAAACTATTTACCTGCGATTAATGGCATCGTGTTCTTGGTGGACTGTGCAGATCATGAAAGATTGCTTGAATCAAAAGAAGAACTTGATGTAAGTTTAAATGACTTTTTGAAAGTTTTAACTTGAAGAAATAAGCTCCGATTCCCGGTATCCACAGAGCTCTGCTGCCACCTGGCCATGAGTAGTAGTGATTTGACCTTCTATATTCTGAATTAATCTCTCCTCCTTTCTCCTCTTCTTTGTAGTCACTAATGACAGATGAAACTATTGCTAATGTGCCTATCCTAATTCTTGGCAACAAGATTGACAGACCTGAAGCCATTAGTGAAGAGCGGTTACGAGAGATGTTTGGGCTGTACGGCCAGACAACAGGAAAGGTGATGCTCCTTTGTTCTATTTTGGTTTATTTTTTTAGGGAGCTTGTTTGCCTTTTTTTGTGTTGACTCCACTCCAGCTACACAAAAAAAAAAGGAAGTCTTTTAATTTATGAAGTACTTGGTACATAATAACTGCATATGGAATGAATGAATTGTGGAGTCTTTGTGTTCATAGAATCATAGAATGGTCAGAGTTGGAAGGGACCTTAAAGATCATCAAGTTCCAACCCCCCTGCCATGGGCAGGGACACCTCTCCCTAGAGCAGGTTGCTCCAAGCCCCATCCAGCCTGGCCTTGAACACTTCCAGGGATGGGGCATCAACAACTTCTCTGGGCAAGCTGTTCCAGTGCCTCACCACCCTCACAGCAAAGAATTTCTTCCTAATATCTAATCTAAATTTCCCCTCTTCCAATTTAAAACCATTACCCCTCGTCCTGTCACTAGACTTCCTGACAAAGAGTCCCTCCCCAGCTCTCCTGTAGGCTCCCTTCAGATACTGGAAGGCTGCTGTGTTAAATCTACTCTTCTCTTTCCTGCCTTGTTTTCCATGTGAAAGAGAATTGCGCAGGTTAATCAAAATAGGTGTAACAGGCTATAAATAGTTACTACTCACTTTTATTATTATTTTTTTTGTATCTTTCCCTGTTTTTCACATGGCTGCACAGCTGATAAAGTATGAATACCATTGTGAATCTCCAGCACTGTGCTCACTTTGGGAGGAAGCAGCTTGCACTCTTGCTGTGATCCATCCTGCAAACGTTCTTCTTAATCTGGTTGGAAAACCATTAGAAACAGAGCAGGGAACTGACTGAAAACTGAGTGTAAGCCCTCAAATTCTCTGTGCACACTTCTTGCATGTTGGAGAAGGGTGAAATACATGAAGCCAAGTGTGGATGCATGTGAGAACAGGCTTAGAGTATTTCTCAGATGACCCTGATCTCAGTAATATGTGTGTATTTTAGATTCATTTACTTTCTAAAATCCCCGTGTCCAACACAGGTTAAATAACAGCATTCCATAGGTCTGTGTAAAGTAGCCATTTATTTATTTACTTATTTCTTTGGTACCAAGGCTGTAATTTGGCACACTTGTGTCTCCCTGCAGGGCAGTATACCCCTGAAAGAGCTGAACGCCAGGCCGCTAGAGGTGTTCATGTGCAGCGTGCTCAAGAGACAAGGCTACGGAGAAGGCTTCCGCTGGATGGCACAGTACATCGATTAATGCCAAAATCTCACCAGTACCTTCTGCCCCCTGTCTGAATATTAAGTCTGCTCTTGATTTGATCACTCGGTGTACGTAACTTGAATTCATTTGACTGTTTAGTTATTAAAAAAAAGGAAGGAAAAAAAAACGTTTTTAGCTAATTATATCATGTATGCTAAATTGTTAAGTGTGAGGATTGAAAAATTCTTTCGAGCAAGTTTGTAAGTTTTTAAGTACCACAATCTGTGAGCTTTCTAATCCTGTGCAACATTCTTCTGCAGCTTTTAATTTAACAAGTCTCCGGCACCATTTTTGGTCAGAGCAACTTTCCAGTTCAGTCTGTTTGAATGCACTTTTTAACAGCTTAGAAACTATGAACATGTGAAAGAAATATTTAATGCTTATGTTAAATTTTTTATGTACTTTTTTGAAACTGGTTTTATAACTTTAGAGTATATAACCATCTTTCAAGGAATAATAAATAATTAGCTGATGGATAATTGCATGATGCCTTACGGTTTTCAATAATACACTTTCTTATGCAACGTCATGCAATAAATTTAAATCCGTTTTTTTGGCAACTTCAATGGGAAATGTTTTGTTTTAATGTGTCTTAACTAGTGAGGCTGCCTGAAGATCTGAATATGTGGGATATCTTCCTGAAACACAGAAGGCCACCAAGTAGTTTCACTGTATCCTAGAGTAAGGTGGTTTGGTTTTGTGTTTTTTTTTTTTCTTTTTTCTCCAAACTACCAAATTGCTTTGATTTTTAGGACTTTGCATTAGTAAAAGAAAACTCTAATCTGATGCCCTTATAACCACCACTTTTGAAAAGTACAGATGATGTAAATCAGCTGTGCTAATGTAAATCTTGAGCTAATGTCAAAAGTGGTCTTACTGTACTGGTCTCTTGAATTAAACCCCTGAAGCAACACAAGAAATACAGGGCTTTGTTCTGAAGAAATTAAGAATACCGTTGCACCAAATATTCTGCTCGTAATTTAACTAGATTTGGGGTTTGCCAGAAGACTTGCTTGTGGCGTTGCCAGGGGACAGGGGGAGGTGTTGCCATTGCTGCTTGTGAAAATCCATCAGCCCACACCCAATCAGCCAGTTTTATTTTTGGTGTTTCCAATTGGGACGAGCTGGATTGTTTTCTGTGGTTTTGCCCCAAAACCTAGTCACAGCGTGGCAGCTGCTGGCTGCCCGCGTGGCTGATCTCTGGGGATAAAATCTGGTTATTTGGAGTCCTTGTTTCCAGACTTCTGACTGTTGGTTTGGGGTTTTTTTTTCCCCATCTTGGGGTTTTTTAGTTTCTCAAGGAGAAAGCAGGTTGGTTTTGAAGAAGGGGGTGTTGAAGCACGTGTGTCTCGGTGTCTGGTTGATGCTGGCTGTTGCAGCCACGGAGCTGAGGTTGGTGTTTCCACGTGCTGGGCAGGTTTTACTCTCTGATCTGTCCAGTGCAGGCAGGGTTTCAGCCCTGGAGTCACCATGATGAGGTTTGAGTTTCACTGTGGAGTTTGTTTTCCCCCTTGTAAAACTATACACTGCTGCAAGTTGTTGGGCTTTATTTTTTTAAATACTTCTTACTGGTTGTTGTAGGTCTTCTCCAAAATACTTTAGGCCTTATTTTTATCCACAGCAGCAAATGTATTTCTGACTGATTTGGTTTCATAAATAACTTTCTTTTGACCTACTGGACTTGAATTTCAGACTTAAAGCCCGTAGGGCTCATATCACTGAGACTTTTTCTTTGTCCAAGATCTGAACTTGTATGATTTGAATATTGATGATCAGTTCCCCACAATCCTAGGTCATGGATCTGAATAAGATGAATAATTCAGAACCCAACTAACCTGAGTTGTAACTGAAGTTTATTGCTGCGAAGTGTTGTGCATGGTGGAGTTTAGAGGGACAGGATTGGATGGCTTTCCTAAATGACCACCATAAGACAATTTCACATTTAAAGTAGTGCTCAGCTGTAGAGTAGTGTCTCTTTTTTATAAATCAAAACTGGAGGTAAGAAATTCTCACCAGTGGGTGGACAATACGTGAGTCTTCACTACCTACAGCTGTTGCACAGGGGAAGTGCCACTATTTTTTCACCCATTCTAGTTTTTCTTCTGATGACGGTTACAATGCAGAGAACAACAACTAAACTGGTAGATGGTGTAAATATTAAAAATACTACTTACAGTCACACCGTGGTGTTGATGTGGGAGACCTACGTGGCCTGTGCTGATGGAGATGAAGCTGGTGGAGATGTTCTGCTGCAGAGCACTTCCACGGGCTGAACCATGGCTTGGGCACTGAGAGCTCCTCTTCACCTGTGCTTCCTACCAACTGCGGATACATCAGCAGGAAGGAAAGGGATGATAATATTAAGAATTTAAAAAGGGAGGTGATACTGCTTTAAAAATATGTGTTAAGAATAATCCTTAGTATTATGGAAATACTCAGATTTCACGTTTCCCACTGTAGGATGCTAGTTTAAATGTGGTTGTAATAAGGGCATGAAGAAATCTGGGCCTTGTGTTTATCCTCCTGGGTATTGTACTGGTTCCCGTGGTGGGAACAGCTGGTCAGCACTGGGTTAAATACACAAATAATCCCGCTCTCTTTTCCATCTCCTTCAGTAGCAGAAGTGTCATTCTGTAGTTGAGGTCCCCTTGTGCCCATGAATGTGAATGGGTGTTGTGTGTTCTTGTGTGAAGACTTCATTAATAGTCAAATATACTAATGAGAGTTTTTTCTCTGGTGGATTTTTATCCCCACCCCCTCCCCATCTCCCTGCTCATTTATTCCTGGGGGCTGTTTTTTCTTATGACTGTGACTGGTCTCACTTCACTTAACAAAAAGCAGCATTCACGTTTGGGGCTGATTTCTATGATTTCTTTTTTCCTTTTGCACTCTTGACTATGCAGATTTCAATTAACCATCACTTTAAAGAATGCGAAAAGGAAAACTCATTAATAAAGCTGTTATTTATGAAGTGTCTCGTTTTGGTTTTACATCAAAACAGTTCTTTAAGAGAAATGAATGCAGATTTCTAAGGTACTGATAAATACTGCTGACAGAGTGGCTGGTGTTTCACTGCAGTGACCCCCCACAAGAGCATCCAGGGCTTGAAAAAGGTTTATTTTGCTTGGATTTAATTAAACTTGGATTGTAGCACGTATTGTATAATAGAGAGGCTTCACTGTATTTCAGTGTTGCTTTAATCAATTTTTTTTCAGTGACAGTCTCTGGCGTTGGAAATGGGGAAGGGTCTTTGAACTTTCTCACTTGTCCTCTTGCCAGGTCAAGGTTATTTCATGACTCTCGGTGTTGGGGTTCTGAGTGTGGTGTGTCCATGGGGGGACCTACAGCATTCACTGGAATACAACAACACCTGCCTGCATGTGAGGTTTGGTGTGTTTTTAATAATTGGAATTGAAGGTCAAAAAGAAAACTTGGTGCCCACTGAGTTCTAACTGAAGTCAGGTCAGAAAAAATGATAGTGGAGGTCTCTGATCCCAGTGAATTCACAGGGCAAACTGTTCTCCTCTTCTTTGTGCTCTCGGAGTATTTGGTAGTCGCCAATATTTCTGTTGACTGCAAGATGCTGGGATTCAGTGTAGAGAACAGAATTGTTAGTTATGGACTCAGGAGTTCAATTAAAAACAGCCTAATCAACCAGCTGTCGGTGGGGACATGGAACTTAATTTGCACTTAGAGAAACCACTTTTTGCACTAGTGTCTTGGTGGGGAACTGAACATTGTCTGTTTTTTAAAATGTGAGTGCTCTGAATGTTTAAAAACATAATTTATATAATAAACTGCAGAAGAAAAGCTAAAGATGCAAGTGTTCTTAAACATGTTCTTAATGTGCTGTGTGTTACTCTGTTACCCCATCCCCTGCTTGAAAATTTCGGTGTTGGGAATAGAAAATAAAATTCTGACTTGGAATTTGAAGAAAGGGAGTTTTTAGTGAAAGGAGTTCTTGTCAAATTGTCAAAAGCAGGAAAAAAAGTGTGGTATGTGGTCTAGTAGTGAGGGTTTGGGTTTTGTTTGGTTTTTTTTTTCGGCTGGGTTTAATAATAATTCAACCTCTTTGACAGGGTTTCTGTTCATGTGTGCGTGGAAGTGAATCCTCCACTCGGAAAACTGTTTGAGCAGGGTTAAAAAAAAAAATAGATGTTTCCTTTGCTGCAGTATATGTTCTCCTTAGTTTACATTTGTCAAGTAATTTCTTACTGGCCTGCTTTTGAACTAGAATTAGAGATTTGTTTGGTGGTGAGCAGTTATGGTAAAATAACAATTTAAGAAAAAAAAGCATCCCTTGTCTTTATGAGCCTTTTTCTTACGGGAGGTGTCCCATCACAGTTAGAAATTTCTAATAACACTTTTAGAGCCTTTGATGTCTTTCCATCCAAGATCTTCAACGATTTCTCCCTGCTAAATGTTGCCTCGCTATCTTTCTGAGACTGAGGGCTCTTGTTGCCCCCATTTAACCTGTGACAAAGGTGAGATCCAGAGGGACTGGGTTGTACTTTGGCACTGCCTGGATGCGAAGAGCCAACCCCCAGCACCGTGGAATGAAGCAACACCTCCCTTGGCCTGGGCACTGCTTGTCCATGTCCGGGGGTGATGATGGAAGCCTTCATCACATGGAACCTGCTTAAGATACTGCCCAAACCGTGTGTAAATCAGTAGCACTTTGGGTCTCTCTCCTCTGCCTTTGTGGCAAAAAAAGCTGCTCTGAGTTTGTACCCATTCACTATCACCTGCTGTGTCTGACCATGGCAATATTGAGTAGAAAACAAGATAAAAGAGCAGCACAAAACTTGCTGGGCGTAGGGTGGGTGCCCAGCTTGGCTCTACTTCTCATTTCTGATGTTTGATGTAAATAAACACTATTGTAAAAGGAGGGTTTCAAGACATACTTTCAGTATTTGGGTCCAAATGCCTGGTTTTGGCACAGGCAAATAAGAATTTATATAGTTTTGTTAGATTTTACACACACACCCTCCCCAAAGGTGGTGTTTCACTGCTGGAGGGGTTTGATGAACTCCCTGGAGCAAAGCCTAGGCCAGAAATCAGCTGTTGGAGGCCTGATCTTAGTGATTTAATGATAGTTGAGTAGCTTAACCCAGGAGTTTGGGTGGAGTGTTTGTTTGACAAGGGCTGTGCTCTGGGAAGCTGCTGGGCTGGGGTGGGACTGGTGCTGGTGGTGGGATGTGCAGACTGAGGGGAACCTAATCTCACCCTGTCAAGAGGATCTGAAGTGGTTTGAGCTTTGCCCATATGGGATTTCTGAGTAAAGGAAGCTGCTTTTGGGTGAGAAAATGGCCCTTGAGAGGAAGGTTGGAACTTCTTTTAAGTTAAGAGTCTGTTAAAATCTTTGTGGAGGGTTTGTTGAAAACTAAAAGCTTTTCTAGCAAGAGGAAAAGGGGTCAGCACTGGGGACCAAGGTTGTGTGAGCATCCCTAGGAAACACTTGCCCAAGTTTCCCAGCTGTGCAATGAAGGGGGGGGAAACATTAATTAGGGTGGAAAAACTTCCTCTTGTAAGGGAAGGTGAGAGGGAGAGCAATTCTGAAGAGGGCTCCCCGTGCTCCTCTGCCAGGGCTTGTTCATGGGCTGGTGTTGGGAAATGCTGGTGCTTGTGAAAGAGAAGGAGGGAGGGAAATTAGGTAGTGATGGGAGGTGTATTTCGATGGGTCCCTGCGTGCTGTGGTTATGCCAGTGTTTGCCAGGTCATTTTGAAATCCAGCCTGTGTCCTACAGTTAAACCGGGTTTTGTGAAGTCGCTGGGAACGGCTGATCCTCGTTCAACTCGTTCCCCAAGGACAAAGCCGAGGTCGCTTGTTTGGTGGCACGTCCCTTCTGACCAGAGATAAGCAGGAGCTGTGGAACTTAAAACCACATTTTAAGCTCTGTTGACTGTCAGAGCGGGGGTTTGAGTTCAGCCTTGGCTATCGCTTCCAGCCCTGTTTTCTCTCTGACCCTGATTTTGGTTCAGGTTCAGATAAATCAGAAAGACAGATCCCTACATGCCCCACTTAACTCTTCTATCCCTTCCCCTGTGTGTGTCTGTATGCAATATACCTATGCTATATAAAAATAGATATATACATGTATGTACACACATATAGATACACACACAAGAGGGTTAAAATAAATCTCTGCAAAATGTTATCGCTGCGATGCATTAGCACGAAATTGCAGAGGACGTTTCGGGGAAGTCTGCCTTCACAGCAGGTTTTAAAGGCCAAAAAGGAAAATAAAACATTAAGAGCTCGCGGTAGAGAGAACGAGAAGCTTTTGCCTCACTGGTGAATAAATAATTGCAGGAGTCGCTGTGGGGGGAAGTTCGGATGCGCAGCCACAGGAAGGAAAGCAGCTGGAGTTCTGGGCTGGAGGAACAGCGTTTGGGTAGAACAGGAGGAGGCAGAGTTAAGACAATTTGCCCTTTTTATTTATTTCTTATTTTTTTAGAGCTTACTGGCACCTGAGATGCTTTTAGCGTTGACGTAAAGAGGCTTGGGTGTTCCTACAGAATGAGGTGTTTCCTCAAGTGTTTTTTAGACGATGTGTCCCGTCCCGTGCTCTCTGAGGAGCTCAGCTGAACGTCCCCTGAAGAAGGTATGTCCATCCTGCCATTTGTAGCTGAAAACTTGTCTGTAAAAAGAACTTCTTTTTGATTTATAGTTTGTTTTGGGTTGTTTTTTTTTTCCCTCTAGTCTTCCTGTCTCCCTTCTGTAATACCATTTTATCTCCTGCTCTGTAATTTGAATTGCCTCCCCTCCGAGTTTAAAAACCAATATGACTTTTTTTTTTTTTTTTTTTCCCCGGGCTGCTTTGTAAAGAGATTTTCTTTGACAATTTGATGTTCAAAATCCTGGGGAAGAAATTTTTAAAGGGGCCCTCTATCAAGGAAGAAACTCCGCTCCTGTTTTCAGAGCTGTCGGCAAGCAGAAGGCAAGAGAGAATGGGGAGAAGGTTTAGTCATGTTGTTTGCCCTTAATTTTGGGGGAGAAGTGAGGAAGACCAAAGATGTTATGGTCCCCACGGTTAGTTGAAGTTCCCGGAGCTGATGCAGGTCTGTCTGAAGTGCAGCGAGGAATGTGTAACAGATCCTCACACATGTGACAGTGGGGTGGCGTCTATTTATGTCTCCGTAAACATGGAATTATGAAATAACACACCAGGGAGAGATGATGCTGGCAAAGTCCTTGTCTGACCTGGTTGACTGTGGCTGGACTTGCACCTCTCCGGGAGTACACAGCAAATTTGAGCTCCTGTTGCTGGGAGGTGTTTATTGAAAGGGAAGTAGGTCAGGCAATATAGTGAAGAAACCAGCCCTTCATCCTCCCTCCCAGTGTCACCAGTCAGAGGGAGGTGCTGTGAGCTTCTGTGATTAAAATCTCACCCACCTTGTGGATGTACGAGCGCTTCACAGGAGGTGACATCTAGGCGGGGAAAAAAACAGCAAATCACCAAAAAACCCCACGTTTTCTTGCACAGTCCAGTAAGTTCTTGTTGAAACAGATGTGCAGCTGAGGCTTGGATGCTTTCTGCAAAATTTAAAAAAGAAAAGTGTCTCAAGATTGCAAAAATAAAGATGTCTAGGAGAAATTATCCATCCATGCTTCACTCTCGCCCTTATTAGGTGGTACCTGTGGTGACCCGAAGGGTACAAGGTTGCAATGGGGAAGGTTCTGGTGATGCTGGTTCTACTGGAGCCTGCCTGGGTCATGCCAACCCCTGTTGCTCCCCTGCAGGAGATGTGTCCCACCACCCGGGACATCCCTGCCACCTCTGCATCATCTCCAGTGCTGAGCCTGCATCCTGGGTGCAGCAGTCAAGGATGCCCCTCACCCTAGATGCTTTATTCCCCCCGAAATACTCAAGGGTGGGCACAAATCTGCCCTAAGGTAGTGTCTCCCAGTTCAGCACCAGTACTGGGGGCAGCTTGGTGCTGCGGGAAGGCTGGGGAAAGCTCTTTGGGCTCCAAAACCCTTTGGCAGAGGAGGGGTGAGCAGGCTGTGCCCTGGGGTGCCCTGGGCAGGAGCTGGCTGGGACAGGCAGGAGCCTGCCTGTGCAGGCAGATGGGTGCTGGCAGGAAAAGCAGAGCCTGTCCTGGGGACTGGGTGAAAAAGTCATTCAAGGAGGGAGAACGAAAACACAGAGATAGAAAAATAAAATAAATAAAAAAAAAGAATAAGAAGAACTAATGGGACCCTGGATTTACTTAATTCTGGTTTTATTTTTTTCTTTTTCATTTCACAGAAGAAATAATCAAACTCCAGCTTTAGTGTGGCAAGTGCCGGAGCAGACAGTCCTCCTGAAAACAGATGGTGGCCCCCTATTCACACACAACATCCCCAAAATCCCCGGAGAAGAACGTGGCTTCACCTCCCTCCTGTGTCATGCAGGACACGCATTGCAACTCTGCGTTTGCTCCCTTTGAACCTGTATTTCTGCACTTCCCTAGAGAATACTACCTTATTTTGGGGATAAAACCTAGCTCTGATAAAACCCATCACTTATGGCTTGGTTTAGTGATGGTTTTTATCAGAGTTAAGTTGACGGTTGTACTAGATGATCTTAAAGGTCCCTTCCAGCCTGAACAATTCAATGATAATTTGGATGGTGGCTGCTTTCCCCCATGAATTCAGTGAATATCAATTCTGTTTTCTGCCTTGTGGCAGGCTGGCTTCAGGAAAACTTGATATTTCCAGGTATTCCAGCACTAGCCTTTAGATACTCCTCCTTACAAGTTTTTGGATTTAAAGCGCAGACACTTCAGCCAGATGAGGTTTGTGTGAAGGCTCTTCAGAGAAGAAAATTGCGAAAGGGAAGGGAGCGCTCGCTCTGGGTTCAGGGCTGGGATGTAGGAACAAAAATGAGGGTAAAAAGCCATGAGTCAATGCAGCCATGAAGTGCCTATTTATTGGTAAATAAGGGCTGGCTGCCGTTCCCTGCTCCCGAGCCCGGGTGCCCCCCTGAGGGATTTGGAAAGTGGTGATGCAAACTGATGAGTCACGAATTTAGAACAATGGTTTCTTCATGCGAAGTGACTCAGGATAAAAGAAAAAACAGGTTTTTCAAGAAGCTGAGGCTTGTGAAATAACAAAAAGGAATAAAATAAGAGGACGTCTTTAACCCTGTGGTGAAAATATTAAATCTTTTACTCAAGAGTAAGGCAGTGGATGCCTGAGGTCAGCGGATTAGACCGTGCCTGCTCTCAGTTAGTTTTCTGCTGCATAGAATCACAGAATTGTAAGAGCTGGAAGGGACCTTAAAGATCATTGAGTTCCAACCCCCCTGCCATGGGCAGGGACACCTCCTACTAGAGTAGGTTGCTCAAAACCCCAAGAAGATGGATATTGTCTGCATGAGCGTTAAATAAGTGTATAGCATCCCATATAACACTGAATTGCCATCACTTGCCTGCATCCTCCTCCCCATCCCTGTCTCCCTGTCCCGTCCCAGCTTGGTCCCACAAAGCAGAGGGCTCAGCTCGCTGGAGGGATACTCTCAGGGTGGTGGGACCTGTCTCGGGCCGTGCATGGCTGGTGTTTCTGGCCCACATCTGCAGAAAAAGCTGCCCGACCTCCCCCCTTACCCTGCCTTTTCCATGAGCTAGAAGCTCTGCTAGATACGATGCTACACAAATAATACGTCTTCTTTATTATAGAGAACCCTGTTTCCTCCAGCGAGGCTGGGATGTGCCTCTCTGTAGTTTCCATGGCCTCACAAATGTCTGTTTTAGGTATTCTGTAGACTTTTATTGCAGAAAATATCACTTTAGTAATCTGAATGCAAAGATAAAGACAGACAGACAGACAGACAGACAGACAGACAGACAGATAGATAGATAGATAGATAGATTTAAGGACTGAATTAAATCAGAACAATTAGATAAAGAGGAGGACAAGCTATGGTCTGTCAATGAAATCGCTGTGATCAGATTAATCCAACAAGCCAAAAAAAAAAAGTAAGAAAAAGAAAAGATTTCTTTCCTTTCTTGTACCACATGTATTCACACGACGGGTAGCCCCCTGTGTCCTGCACCTTGCTGAGTTCTGAAGAAGAAGGCAGAAAGCTGAGGTCTTGCCCAGGGCTGCTGGCATCTCCCAAGGGATTTATTCAAAGTCGAAATCTTTATTTCAAGCCCCCCTCCCCTCCCCCCCGGGAGGTTTCCTGCTCTCCCTGCTTTCCATCCATAGGTGGCAGCAGGCTTTAAAATCTTTAATCTCTCAACGTTGATGGGTTTCTTTTTTTTTGGGAGCTCAGGGAGTTGTGCCGTGATGGCCAAAACTTTGGTGCACGGAATCGGTGGAAGAGAGACAAATTATTTTCCAGGAAACATCCTTGGCAGTTGTTCACTGATTTGCTCTATGAAGGCAAAGAGCAGAAAGTCAAATTCGGGGGTAAAAACAGGCAACTGAGCACCTAGTTTGGGCCAACACACCCTTGCGAAGAGCAGTGATCAAGCTGTCTCTACTCCCAGCAGTTTTAGGTGGCCTCCACTGCTTGCGGGTCCCCTCAACACGTCCCTGGGAGTGCAGTGCCACGTGCTCAGTGTGCCATGGTGACTTTTTCTCTCTGGTTTGCCTTTTATTTTCCTACACCAGGTTCACCCAAGGGGATCAGAGCGTGTTGACAAGGACGAGACCCAAACTTTGTCTGTCGGACCACAGGGCTGAGAGGTCAGCATGTGAGGCAGGGTGAGGAAGGCACTCAATTAGAGGAGGCAATGAGTCAGGGTGGCATCCCAGGGTGATTAACCAGGAATTTATTAAAACACAGCTGGGCCATGGGTGAGAGAGAAGAGCTCAGCAGGAGCACCACTGGCCAAGGGTGAGTGAAACTTTCTGTACAAGTCCTTGTGCTTCTCCTGCCAAAATTAATCATTGCTGTAATTGAATGAGATGTTCTTCTCCACCTGCCCGTTAGCTGATGAGGAGTTTTTAGAGCAGTGGTAACAACTTGCTGGGAAACCACTACTCCACGTGCCGGTGTGGATGTCGTGCTGATCTGCACCATGGGGAAGTGTGTCTTCTTCTGGATGAACAGTAAATGCAGTCACGTTTCCATTCTCAGCCTTTCTTTTCTCATCCTGTCAGCAAAAGCACATGCTGATTTGTAATTCAACTTTTCCCTATAACATGGATAAATACTTACGTTTCACACAGCTTGCTTGCATGGGGCAAGCAGGTGATTTCAGGAAGGACATGGACCTGTTGGAGTGGGTCCAGAGGAGGGCCCAGAGATGCTGGAAGGGCTGGAGCCCCTCTGCTGGGAGGACAGGCTGAGAGAGTTGGGGGGTTCAGCCTGGAGAAGAGAAAGCTCTGGGGAGATCTTGGAACCCCTTCCAGTCCCTAAAGGGGCTCCAGGAAAGCTGGGGAGGGACTCTTGTTGAGGGAGAGGAGTCATAGGGTGAAGGGGAAGGGTTTGACACTGAAAGAGGGGAGATTGAGATGAGATCTGGAGAAGAGCTTTGCTGTGAGTGTGGTGAGACCCTGGCTTAGGTTTCTCAGAAGCAGACTGTGGATGCCCCATCCCTGGAGGGGTTCAAGGCCAGGCTGGATGGGGCTTGGAGCAACCTGGTCTGGTGGGAGATGTCCCTGGCCAGGGCAGGGGGTGGCACTGGATGGTCTTTAAGATCCCTTCCAACCCGAACTGTTTTGTGACCCTATGATTCACCACACAGGGGTGCAATTCCAGTGCCACCACTGGGACACAATGACCCTGCCCCGGGATCCAAGGCTGCCACACTCCCCGGGACATTATCCCACACTGCCGGCGAGCAGGACCTCTCCATCCCCACGGGCCCTGCTCCAGCAGAGCTCTAAGTGAAGCACGATCGCTTGTTTACAGCCCTTAGCTGGCATTGCAGGCAAAATTACCCCTAATTTGACACCTCTCAGAAAGAAACAGCGCTGAGTGACGGCTCTTCCAGAGGAGCAGCAGCTCCGCTCAGGCTGCCGTTGACAGTTGCAGATGACAGGAATATGAGGGCTTAATTATTTTATAATTAAGTTGAAGTGATCATCTCATGTCTGTTTAGTGTCTAACATAAAATGAGCTCATGATCTTGCTCTAGTTTGCGGTGGCCTTCGGTTAGGAGCCACCAGCGTGCGGGATGGGAGTGGGTGCTGGCATCCTGGGGGGAGGAGAAGCAGTAGGGGAGAGAGGTCCTGTCTGGGTGGTGGAAGCTGCACCAGAGACTGGGTTTCTGTGGTGTTCTGCCTGGATTTGGGCGGCTTTTCCCCTTCCCCACTCCAGGAAATACCCAGGGAGTAACATTCGGCTGTGAGAGTAGTGGCTCTCCATCGGTTATAGCATAAAATGTAGATTTGTGCAGGACACAGAGGTGTCACTGTGCAGGCAGTGGCTGTCCTTGGAGCTGAGCTCACTGTGGTCCTACCTGGCCTGAGCTGGGAAGGTTGGGAAACCCTCAGCCTTCATCATCCTTACTGGTCCTGAGCACCCAGCAGGTCCCAGAACCCAGAAATACCAGTAAAATGCCACTACTCAAACCACCAGCTTCTTAGTAACCCTCCAAAACTGTGTTTCCTTGGAAGCAGAGTTCAGAGGATGGTCTACGTCCAGGATGAGCACCTGCCTTGGCAATGGATGATGCCACGCAGTGTGAGCTGTGGGAACGTGATTTCTTTCTCCCCATCTGGGATTGGATTTTTCAATCTTAAATTCCACAAATATAGTTGCTCCTATAAGATACTCAGTGTGGTCATGCCTGCAAGATACTCTTATAAGGCTAAAAATCCTTTTAGTTTCAGGCAGATGCTGGCCCTGGTGGCACCCACAGGTGGGATCTGTGTCAGGAGATGCTCTTTAATCCAACAGCTTCGCCACCGTTTTGCTTTTTGGTGGTTGTTGATGCCATCCGGCCTCCTTTTATTGTTTAGTTTGGGGTTTTGTTGTTTTTTTTTCTCTCATCAAGAGCAGTGTAGGAAACGTTAGACCAGGTGTTAGGCAGTGTTTGTGTTTTAAAGTCATTTCAAATTGTGGTTCACATCTGTGCTAGGAAAGCCAAAACAGGAGGTGTTGCAGGTTATTGGGGGGAATTTACAGTGTGAGCATTGCACTTAATAGGAACCCCTTCTGCTCAGGCTTGAATATTCCTGCGTTATTCCCATTGTTCCCCTCCATCCGTGCCTGCTGCTCCAACACCCCGAGTGCCTGCCAATACTTCCAGGAGAAGTTGAGCCACTGTTTTGAAAGCACCCTTTTCCCTCTCGCTCAAGCTGGCCACGGCTTTCACCCCCAAAAGAATCATAGAATGGTTAGAGTTGGAAGGGACCTTAAACATAGTTCCAACAGGTCCATGTCCTCAACATAGAAGGGACATGGAGCTGTTGGAATGGGTCCACTTGAGGGCCACCAAGATGCTCAGAGGCCTGGAGCACCTCTGCTATGAAGACATTCTGAGAAAGCTGGGGCTGTTCAGCCTGGAAAAGAGAAGGCTCCAGGGAGACCTTAGAGCAGCCTTCCAGGATCTGAAGGGAGCTCCAGGAGAGCTGCAGAACTCCTTGTCAGGGAGTGGAGTGATAGGACAAGGGGTAATGGTTTTAAATGGGAAGAAGGGAGATTTATATTGGATATTAGGAAGAAATTCTTTGCTGTGAGGGTGGTGAGATCCTGGAAGAGGTTGCCCAGGGAAGCTGTGGCTGCCCCATCCCTGGAGGGGTTCAAGGCCAGGCTGGATGGGGCTTGGAGCAACCTGGTCTGCTGGGAGGTGTCCCTGCCCAGGGCAGGGGGGTTGGAACTGGGTGATCTTTAAGGTCTCTTCCAACTCGCACCATTCTATGATTCTATGATTAAAGACCATCCAGTTCAAATCCCCCTGCCCTGGTCAGGGACACCTCCTGCTGAACCAGGTTGAGCTCAAAGTGCTTTTTGAGCTGCCTGACTCCAAGCCAGGGCAGCTGCTGGGGAGGGGGGTCAGATTCTGGGATGCTCTTCCCCCCCACACCCTGCTCCCAGCAGGCGGGTGATGCTCCATCTCCACAGCGAGTGCAGCTTTGTATTTATTTGCATGATTTCTCTGCAGAAACCACACGGGGAAGTGCCTGCCGTGCAGCAGAATGGTGCTAACAGGAGCCTGTGAATCTCAGTGCCTCCCCACCCTTCCCTCTGTGGTTTGCTGCATATTTTGCTAAAATAATGATTAATGCAGTGCTCAATAAAAGTACCAAAGCCAGGAGCCCCTCACAGTGACCTTGGGGGCCTCATATTCCTGCAGAAAAGAGCAATTCCTCGTTTTCCTACCAAAAAGTAGCTCCCCCGTGCACAGCCCCCCATCCCTCTGGGTCGCTCCTCCTCCCGTCCATCCTGGGGGCAGCTGGACTGGGAGAACTGGAAGGAACTGGTGCAAATGCAACCTGCAACAGGCTGAGCACTGCTTTTTCTGAGGGTTTTATTTATCTATGGATTCATTTTGCCAGGTCCAGCCTTGTTCCCACTCACCAGCTTGCTGGATAGCAAGAACAAGGATGGGCTCACGGGGGACAACCTGGTGTCCTTTGGAGGAGCAGCAATGGCCTGCCTGTGGGGCTGGAGTGCCACTTTGTCACCAAATTATCCCCCAAATCCTTGCGGTGACATCTTCACACCGTTTTCCTCACTAAGCAAAGAGTGCTGCAAGCACAGAGCACAAGGAAGCTGCTGGTCCTCAGGCTGCAAGCATCCCGGGGTCATCCCTGTCCCCATCCCTGCTGCTGGGGTGGGAAGATGCTCAAGGGGATGGGGTGCAACATTAAGGGGAAGCTCTCTTGGAGCAAAGCCCCTCTCCATGGCATCAGACCCAACACAAACTGCTTGGAGAGCTGCAGTGTAGCTTGGGGAAGGGGGAGATAAGCCCCAGGTTTTTCTTTCTGAAGCCAGCTGGACCGCGGGAAAAGGAAAAAAAAAAGCTAAAAATGCAAAAAAAAAAAAAAAGCAGCATCCTCTTGAGCAGATCTGGTGGCTGTCGAAAGTCGGGGGGGGGGCGGAGGAAGGAAGGAGGGGGCCCGGCTCTGCCAGGAAGCCAAACACGCTCGTTTTGGCTTTCTCTCCTCGGCGGCGTGTGGGCAGAGCGCTGGGATGCTGTGTCTCGGTGGCAGAGATGACTCATGCCTTTCGAGGGGAAGATGATGGGTCTCGGTGTCGCCGAGTGGTGCCTTCCCCTTCCCTTTCCCCGCCTGGAGGTGCCAAAACGGGCGCCGAGGGAGAGGAGGGTCCTGGGGAGGGAGAAAGGCTGAGCCCTGGTCTAGCCTTGATAATTTGGGGTCATAATTTCACATGCTGGAGTGGGAGCTGAGCTGCACAGAGCTGCATCAGGGCTCAGCTGTGTGGGACACTGGTGTGGGGACAAAGCCAGCCCGCAGGATGGGGATTTTGGGCCAGTCATTAGAGGAGAATCGGGGCTGGGTTGGCTTCAAGTTTTAGTCTGTTGGCTTCTGGTTTAGTCTGGGCTTTTCCTTTAGGCTTACATTTGACAGTGTCACAGGGTGAAAAACAAATTGCTCCGTGAGGGAGATGAGCTGGTAGCTCGGGTCGGGTCCAAGAGCATCCTCAAAGGGGCTGCAGTGCCTGGGCTGGGGAGCAGAGGGGGCTGGATGTTGGGGGTCCCAGGTGATGAGCTGGCATCAGCCTCTGCAGCATCCCCACTGCTTCTGCTGTCAGCTGTGGGTACAAGCCTCCCCCAGGTTTCGGTGTTTCAGGTGTCACTGTGCCATCGTCTCCCACCCCCACCCCCTGTCGTGAGTTTCGTTCTGACTTTCAGGTTGGGGTGAGTCAAAAAATCTCAGAGCAAAATGTAGCCGGAACTGCTGCTATGGTGGGGTTTCTGCTTGTGCCAGTTGGAGGGAGCATCCTCTGGGGTGGGGGACAGGGACAGCCTGGTGTGTCCCCAGGGCAGGGACACAGCTCTGGTCCCAGGCACCTTCCTAGCAAAGGCAAAAAGGCACAAAGCGGAGGGATGGAGGTGTTTTGTCAGGGAGAGCTCTGCTGCTTCCCTGCGAAAGCACATTTGAGCTGGATTTAATCAATGTCTGAGTCTGGGAGATGTTTCCATCACTGCTGGGAGCTGAGTCCTGCCTCTTCCTCTCAGTAATGAGCTAATTCCTTCTTTATTTACCCCAGCAGCCCAGCTCTGCAGATCCAAGCAAGCTCCAGCTGGCAAACCTTTCCCTGACTCCATCATTCCCAACACATCCCATTGATACCTACGGAAAGAGAACATGCAAAAAGAGTTTGGAAAGGGATGATGAGTTCACTCTAGGTTGACCCCACCTGGAGTCCTGTGTCCAGCTCTGGGGTCCTCAACAGAGAAAGGACATGGACCTGTTGGAAAGGGTCCAGCAGAGGGTCACCAAGATGATTAGAAGGATAGAGCACCTCTGCTATGAGGACAGGCTGAGAGAGCTGGGGCTGTTCAGCCTGGAAAAGAGAAGGCTCCGGGGAGACCTTGGAGCAGCCGTTCAGGATCTGAAGGGAGCTTCAGGAGAGCTGGAGAGGGACTCTTTGTCAGGAAGTCTAGTGATAGGACAAAGGGTAACGGTTTTAAATTGGAAGAGGGGAGATTTAGATGAGATATTAGGAAGAAATTCTTTGGTGTGAGGGTGGTGAGGCACTGAACAGGTTGCCCAGAGAAACTGTGGCTGCCCCATCCCTGGAGGGGTTCAAGGCCAGGCTGGATGGGGCTTGGAGGAACCTGCTCTGGTGGGAGATGTCCCTGTCCAGGGCAGGGAGTTGAAACTCAATGATCTTTAAGGTCTCTCCTAACTCTAACCATTCTAGGATTCTATGATTCGCTGCTACCAGCCCCAGCACCCCATCTCTTCCACCTCCAGATGGGGAAATCATCCCAAAGGTGACTCCTTAGGCTTGCTCAGCTGCATTTTCCTTAGTGTGTGGTAACTCTGTTTGCTCGAGCCAGTGGTGTTGTCCTCCCTGTTGTAAGGCGATGGGAATCTTTAGCTGTGCCGGAGATTTTATGAATGTATTAAAAAAGGCCAGTGAGCAGTCTCATGAGGCTGTGAACGGCGTCCTGCGTGCCCCTATCAGAGAGCAGAGAGTTGCGGGGATGTTAATATTTCATTTGGGGAAATAAATCTGTTCTTACTCTATGCAGTCCATAAAAGCTGCCAGGCACGGGTACTCCCCGCAGATTAGCAGTCCCCAGGTGCCAAGAGTTTAGAAAAACCAGAGCCACAAGGGTCAGACTGAGACATATCAGTGTTGTATCTGCCCCAGGGTATTTCACCAGCCCCCAAAAGCCACCTGCCGCAGCTCATGATACTGATGTGAATATATCTGTAATTAATAAGCCTGGCTTATGGTGTGGCTGGGGCTGGTTGTTGGTGATGAACCATCCCGAGGGTGACACATTTCCCTGTTGGCTGCCTTGGCCTCTTCCTCCTGCACCCAGAAGGGAAAATAGAGCCTCTGGCAAAAAAACAATGCTGAACAGAAACCAGAAAAGAAAGAAAGGGGGAAAAAAAAAACCCAAACAATTGATTTATCCAGGCCATCTCCCCAGAAATGAAGGAAAAAATATTTTTCACATCTTCTTCAAGACTCTGTTTTAGTTTTGCTGAATTTCAGGGCATTGGGTGTTTCTGCCAAGAGCTGTAAATGCACCCATCCTACCCTTGAGCTTCCCTGCTGCTGCACGCCCTGTTTCAGCCCAAAACAATCCTCTTGGTGAAGCCTTCAAAAATATATTTAATTTTCCTCTTACGGCAGCTTGGCCAAAATGTGCCTTCTCTTTCACAGAATCACAGAATGATATGGGGTTAGATGGGACCTCTGGAGACCATCTAGTCCAACCCACCCAGAGCAGGTTGCACAGGAACTTGTCCAGGTGGGTTTTGAATGTCTCCGGAGTTGGAGACTCCATCACCTCTCTGGGCAGCCTCTTCCAGGGCTCTGCCACCGTCAGAGTGAAGCTCCTCCTCATATTTAGATGGAACTTCTTATGTAGAAGTTTGTGCCCGTTCCCTCTTGTCCTTTCTCTGGGCGCCACTGATTAAAGACTGTCCCCATCCTCCTGACACCCTCCCTTTGAGTATTTATAAGCTCTGAACTTTTCAAGAAGTTCAGAGAAAACCACTGTAAAAGCTGAGCAGCTCGCCATTGCTCTCTTGTTATTTACCACCAAACCCAAACAGAACACCCAGAACCCACCTTTCCCCCCGCCCCTCCCTTGCAATTGCTCCACTTGTTGCATGGGAAACCCTCTGTTATCTCTTCTCTCTGTGTAGAACAACCCCAAAAACCTCTGCTCGTATTTGCCTTGTCCCATAGGCTTGTTGACATGTCTCATCCCTCTGTTATTACAGATGCTGCAAAGGCAATAAACCCGAATTGTCACAGCTGCAGATTTGTATCACGCAGATAAGATGGTGTGGTTAAATAAGGAATCACTCAACGTCTAAATGCGAGGTACAAGACAATAAAATCTGCAAGAGTAAGAGCAACACGGTGTACAGCACCTGTGGGGTGCACATCCCCTCTCAGCCTGGGAAATTTGAGATGGATAAAGTAATTTAACTGTCTCATAAAGGGCTGGAAAAAGCTTAGCCTGACCAGGCTTGGAGAGGAGATGGTCCCTCTTGAGGTTTAAAGCTGATCTCTGCTCCTCGCTTTGCTCCCAGCAGCCTTGAGAGGTTTGTAAGGGACAGGCTGAACTGGTGACTTAATAGGAAAGTTTTTCATCAGATATTTGCAGTCTCCACTGGTGGACCATGTGATGGGTCACGTTTGCCCCATAGCTGGGCTTTCCAGGGGACGCTGGACCCATGGATTGCTGGTGCCATGCTGCATGGGGGCATCTCCCTCCTCGTCCTCAGAGAAGGTGGTGGCCTGAGCTGCCATCTCCCTCTTGGCTCTTGCTGGGACACCACGGGAACAATCCATACTCCAAAGAGATTTTCAGTTTACCTGCAACCACTCATTGATGCTGAGGGCAATCTATTCCAGCACTGCAGTGAAGTCTTTTCACAGCTTGAGGGTGTTTTCAGGCAACAATTATATTTAGTTACCTCTGGAGCATGTGCTGGTGGCTGGTTGCTCCCAAACCAGCTGTGTCCCTGCTCCCTTCCATCCCCTTTTGACTTTGCTGGATGGAGACACCTTTGTAGGGTATTTCCCGCCCGAGCTGCTCCCTCTGCTAGGAATGGGAGGACCAGTTTTGAAGCCCAGTTTGTGATTTCCAGCCAGAGAAGAAGTCAGCTGTGGGCTGGAGGTGGCAGTGACAGGTCCCTCAGCGTCAGGTGGGGCAGTCACTTCATCACCACCAATGACTTTCTAATGCTTGGGATGGAAAATATCACACACACGTGGCAGACGGGTTGGTGGGGTGTTGAGAAGTGGTTGCTGTTGGCACGGGGGAGGCTTCTGTAATGTTCTATGCCTGACTGTGTGCCCTGGCATCCCCAGACCTCAGAAAACCTCAAAAATCAGCTGCTGGTGCCTTTGGCTGCTAGAGAAGAGCTGCTGATGAGGAGGGGATGCTCAGGGCATGGGGGTTGGCCACTTCTTGGCTCTGCCCTGGTCCAGAGGGTGTTCTCTGTAGGGTGGATTTAAAAAGCTGATTGGAAGCAGTTCATTCCCCACAGATCGCCAGCAGCAACCCTTCAGGGCTTCTGCCCCATGCCAGGGGCTGCATGCTGGTCATTCTGGGTGCTGAGGACCTCCGTGTCCCCCAGGATGGTACCTGGCTCAAGCCGACTTTGGGAACGCGTGGCGCAAGGGCTGGCATCCTCGCTGCTGTGCTTCATCCTCCCAACTTCAGTCGCTGCAAAGCTGGAGCCGTGAAAATTGCTGATTTCCCTCTTTTAGAAATGCTTTATTGATCCCGCTCGCTCGTTAAGGGCAGGAATTTATCCCCCGCCTGCCGGTCCCTCCGTGTTATTTGTGGTATCCCATACAACAAACACCTATTTTTAGCAGAGTGTTCTTGGAAGAGCTTTTGGTACCTTGTTTTCCGTGGGGAATTCTCTTCCTTGCAGGGTGCCTGGAGCTGCTTTGCTGGTCTCCAGCCTGCACAGGGGGACGCTTGGATGGAAGCAGAGCACATGGCAGGTCCAGACCCACAGGGATGGGACAATGTCCCTCCCTGATGGCAGCAGCATCCTAAACAAACATAGCATCTCCCTCCTGAGAATCGTTTTCCCAGGAGTTATGGCTGCAGATGTGTTATTTCACTACTTGACCTGCCTGCCTCCCAGGAAAAACTCCGTTTCATTGATTAGACCATTTCAAGCCCATTGCAGGGCTGCTAATGACCGAGCCGTAACAGCAATATTTTAACCTCTGCATTTTCCCCCAGTGCTCAGTGTCAGCATTATAAAGTACCACTTAAAATACAAGCACAGCCAGTCAATTATTTTAATCTTTATTACATCCGAATGTTCAGCGGTTACTCCCGAGCAAAAACCAGTGTGTCTCATCCTCAGCAGAGTGGGTTCGGCTGGGAAATGCCATCCCACTGCTTTTGGGGAAACTCCATCCCACTGTTTTTTGGGAAACTCCGTCCCGCCATCTGGGAAAACTCCATCCCACCTCTGCACACATCAGCAGAGCTCACGGACACCCCTAGGGCTCATTTCTGATGGCAGTCACAGCACAAACAACATCCCCACACTTTGGAAGGGGGCTGTGTTCCTCCTATCTCCTTCAAATTCCTCTACAAATTGGTTTCCATTTGCATTTTAGATGCCCCTGTGCAGACAAGGTCCATGATTAGCACCCATGGCACCCTCTTATGGGTGAGGGATGGATACAGGCAAAGCCATGGACTCATCTTGTGGCCCCAAAACTGCTTGCTTGTGGTCCAAGCACATCCCCAGCGTGACTCTGTGAATGATCTCCAGCATATGGGGCCATCACATGGGTGGAAAGAGCTCCCCATAGACAAAACCAGCCTCATCTCATCACTCCTGGTGGTCAAGGCCGGGCTGGATGAAGCTTTGAGCTACCTGGTCTGGTGGGAGATCCAGGGCAGGGGGTTAGAACTGGATGGTCTTTAAGGTCCTTTTCAACCAAAATCATTTGGCCCCTTATGACAAGAAGGGCATTGAGGGGCTGAAGCACGTTCAGAAGAGAGCCACCAAGCTGGTGAGGGGTCTAAAGAACAAGTCCTGTGAGGAGAGGCTGAGGGAACTGGGCATTTTGAGTTTGGAGAAGAGGAGGCTGGGGGGAGACCTTCTTGCCATCTGCAACTACCTGAAAGGAGGGTGTAGAGAGGTGGGTGTTGGGCTCTTCTCCCAAGGGAATCATGACAGGACCAGAGGAAATGGTCTGAAGTTGCAGCAGGGGAGGTTTTGACTGGATATTGGGAAGAAGGACTTTACTGAAAGAACGGTCAGGCAGTGGAAGGGACTGCCCAGGGAGGTAGTGGAGTCACCATCCCCGGAGGTGTTCAAGAAACACGCAGATGTGGCACTTCAGGGCATGCTCTAGCTGCTGAGATTGTAGGGTTTCTCTGTGTGTGTATGGTTGGTCTCGATGATCTCAGAGATCTCCTCCAACCATGAAGATTCTGTAATTCTATGATTTCTGCTTCCCCGGGCTAATCCTCCCTGAAAAAAAAGGTGCCTGGTTGAACCCTGCACATGGCAGCATGAGTCTATTTTTAACCTCTGTGTTAAACGGGCGAGGAATGAGTTTGTCAAGTGGAGTTTGGGGTGGGCAAGACTTCAAGGCAGAGGCAGCACTTGTGAAGCCCGGCTGGTTCAGCCAGGGCCGGCATTGGCTGGAGCAGGATCTCTTTCCCTTGTTTTGTGGGTTAGTCATAGGTTTGTTTATTTTTTTTAGAGTGTTTTTTTTTCTTTCCCTCTTATTCCTCTGTTGCAATCACGGCAGACACATCATTTCACAGCCCTACATGGAAATCCGAGACCAAGGAACTATTTTTAGCGCACAAAATGTCTCCCCTAAATGTATTAACTTTGAAAGAGTAAATATTAAATACAGTCTCATCACATTAGAGGCGTTTATGCAGAGGAGCAGCACCAGCATTTTTAATGGCTAGGGGAAATTATGTTAACGCCGGTAGCACTTAATCAAACACAATAAAACGAGATCTTACTGCAATTCTTTCAGGATAAGTTGGAAGGGAAATTAATTCATTTTCACATCCGTCGACGATGATTTACTGACACTGGGGCATATTTACCCCATTAGTATTTACGGTGGCACTTGCAATCCGTATGCAAAACATACAGGGGAGAGCCTGACATTTATTTTGCAATGAAACTGGAATGATTCTTTCCCTGCTCGCTCCCCATCGAGGCTTTCAGCACCATCTGTGATGAGGGCACTACAAGCAAACCCCAAGCAAGCAACACAGGGAAACCCTATGTGCTTTAAGTGCCTATAAATATATAAAAATATATATTTTAGTAAGAATAGCTTTTTGTAACTTTATTGGGAACATATAGAAGAAGCAGGATGTGTGCGGCTGGTGGAGCTCTGGTGTCCCAGGACTGTCCTTGCTCTGCCCAGGGACCAGTGCAGGTGGCTCTCCACTGGTGATGGCAGTGGGGCATGGCCTAGGTTTGGGTTCCTGGGTTTGTGTCCCGTCTTCGTGTTGCTTCTCACTGCAGCAAGAGCCAACTGGTTGGGTGAGAAGGTATTTTCTGAAGAAGAAGGATGCCAGGAATATGGAGCCAAGCTGTTGTTGGTGGGTTGGTTTCACTGGCATCTCATTTATTGTTTCTAGTATCAGCTCTCTGGACAAAGGAGGGGTGTACAGAGGGATGTAGTCCTTCCAGACACCCCAAATTTTCTTCTCTCTTCCTTTATTTTCAGGCATTTGGGTTCCATTTCCCGTGGCTGTTCCCATGACACATCCAGCTGGACCATCCCAGCCATCTTGGCTCTAATACAGGTGTCAGAGGCTGGGATGCATCTTCCCAGGGATTTGGCCAGCTCTCTTTTCCGTGAGGCTCTGATATTCTGGAGACAAAATCCCTGCCAGTTTCTAAGGGTGTTATCCCATGTTCCCCCAGCATCAAACCTCCCAGGCCTGGCCATGCTGTGTGTCATTTTTGGGAGTATCCCAGGGCCAGGATCATCCCCAGGGCTTGAGGAGGTAAATCAGGGGATTCAAACCAAAGGGGTTGTCTCAAACCAAGAGCATGTCAGGCTGCCCTCGCTCCCTGCTTTATGAAATCAAAGTCTTTAATATCTCCCTGCCTAGAACAGGTGAAAAACTTATTACAGAAGACAACTCTTGGCTCTGGCCAGACGGGTTCATGCACAAGGCTGCAGGCATCATGCCTGTGCCGTGGGGCTCCGTGGACCAGCCAGGAATTGGAGTTCATCACTGGGGTGCTCTGGGCACTGCGAGCAATAACATCGCCCAGTAATAAAATCCTTACTTTGCAATAAACTGATCCTTTGCCTTTTCATTTAAGAGCGAAATATGAGGCCATGGTAGTTTAAAGGCTGGATTTCCTTCTCTCCTTCCCCCACCCCTCCCAGAAGACTTATCTCAGGTGGATGGTTTTAGCGCCGTCTTCACTCTGCACCGTGATTTCCCTGGTTAATCACTTTGGTAATAAATTGAACAAAGTATGTCTATTAAACATCTCATTTCCCTTCAGCAGTTTGGGCACTTGGTCAATTTTATATGAGGGGGAAAAAAAAATATAAGAAAAGTGCTAGGAAATGCCAAAGCGACAAAACACCTGATGGCTAATGATTCCTGGATGACTAATTGCCCACCCAGCTGAAGTGGCCACATGCCAATGGGTCCCACACCTGTGTGGGGTTGGCCCAGCACCCAGCTTGAGTATTTGCTGAAATGAAGTAAAGCTGCTCCTCCAGGCCTCCTGTCTTGCAATGGGGCTTCTCCTCTCTGTTTTGCTCCAAGTTTGCAAAATTAGATTTAAATCCTGGAGTTGCCCAGTAGAAAAGGACCTGGAGTGTTGGTTGAGTGTCGGCTGAACATGAACCAGCAGAGTGTCCAGGTGGCCAAGAAGATCACCAGCATCCTGGTCTGGATGAGGAACAGAGTNGTAAAGCTGCTCCTCCAGGCCTCCTGTCTTGCAATGGGGCTTCTCCTCTCTGTTTTGCTCCAAGTTTGCAAAATTAGATTTAAATCCTGGAGTTGCCCAGTAGAAAAGGACCTGGAGTGTTGGTTGAGTGTCGGCTGAACATGAACCAGCAGAGTGTCCAGGTGGCCAAGAAGATCACCAGCATCCTGGTCTGGATGAGGAACAGAGTGGTGAGTAGGAATTGGGAGGTGATCATTCCTCTCTACTCAGCACTGGTGAGGCCCCATCTCGAGGGCTGTGTGTCCAGTTTTGGGTCCCTCATGACAAAAAAGACGTTGAGGGGCTGAAGGAGGCCCAGAGAAGGGCAATGGAGCTGGTGAGGGGTCTGGAGAACAACTCTTATGAGGAGTGGCTGAAGGAGCTGGGAGTGTTCAGCCTGGAGAAGAGGCTCACTCTCTACAACTCCCTGAAAGGAGGGTGTAGCCTGGGGGAGGTTGGTCTCTTCTCCCAAGTCACAGGTGATGGAACAGGAGGAAATGGCCTCAAATTCAGGTTTTAGGTTCAGATTGGTTATTTGGAACAATTTTTCCCCTGAAAGGGTTATTAAGCCTTGGAATGGGCTGCTCAGGGAAGGGGTTGAGGCACCATCCCTAGAGGGATTTAGTTGTTAGGTTGACATAGTGCTTAGAAACATGGGTTAGTGATGGTTTTTATCAGAGTTGGGTTGATGGTTGGACTCAATGATATTAAAGGTCCCTTCCAACCTAGACAATTCCATGATTCTATGACTCTCTCTTCAGGAGAGAAGTGGTTCCTCTACAGAGACTTTCAGGCACGGGGGACTTTGTGAACACTCTCTTGCTTGGGTTCTCCCCTAAAGCTGTGACAAATGTCTCCAGTCCTGTTCCCCAAGGGCTCGTTGAGGTTTGGCAATGGAAACATAAATGCAAAAGCAATGGACATTTGGAAATTTGCATTGTTGATGGGCAAGTATCAGTAGGGCACTGAGCTGCATCCCCTGGGATGCTCCAAGGGGTCCTCTGGTCCATGTGACCCTGCTCACTACACCGACACGGAGGTACACAGAAATCACTGCTTTATTGACTGCATTTGCCAACACATTGAGGAATGCAAAGGGGTTTGTTTTGTTGGTTTTTTTCTTTTTTTTTTTCTTTTTTTTTTTTTTCCATCAGCAATGGGCCATGGTCCCAATGTGTATTAAAGCATACACTGTATCTAAACAGGATGAAAATAATGGCAGACAGAGCTATTCCAAGGCAACACAAATAGCATGCATAATACAGTCTCACACAGAACGAGTCTGATAACATTATATTGCTTTAAGGATTAACTAACATGGAAAATGTACAAAAAGGAGAAATAGGTTTTTGCATTAATGAAAAATACATTTTTTTTTCTCTACAAAGGAATTTCTAATACAAGAAAATAAATATTGCAACATAAGCCAAAAATAATTTAAAATTGCTCTTTTCAATATATTTTCAATATTTCTCTTTTTATATTAACAAATGGCACATCACGTTCTTTGAAACAAAGAAAACAGAAGGGTTTCTCCTCCTGCGACATTCATATCGTTTCCTGTAACTGATGTGAAGTGGGTCTGTTTTGGATGTGGAATGGTGCAAACTGGGGGGAGAAATTTCCTTAAAGAACAACCAAACCTCACGCCCTGCCCTGCAGCAGCATCCTCCTGCTCCCGCATCCCTGTCCCGCATCCTGGCTCTGTTCTGCACCCCACTCCTGCCTAGGGGTGAGCTCTTGTGGGGCCAGCAGGCATCCAACCCCCGTAAAATAGGTGCAAGCAAAGAAAATAAAATAAAAATTAAAAAATCATACTTAAAAAATGGGTGTGTGGAATGGGGAAGTCCGCAGCCATGGGGGCTGGGATGGATGGTGGGGGGCTGTGGGCCGTGATCAGGGGGAGGGTGTGATGTGATTTTTTTATTTTTATTTTTTTTTTTTGCATCCTCATCTCAACTCCCAACGGCTGCCGCTTCTCCGGGGGCAACGGCCGCTCTGACAGTGCAAACGTCGATTCCTGCAGCTTATACATCTTAAAAGACAACATTTCTCTACTAAAATAAACCCTTTATTTAATATTTATTTATTTATTTATTTTTCTTTCAGTTCATTTCAAAATACATTTACAGCAACATCAAAAAATATTTGCCTTGTGCATTTTTCTCTCCTGGAGGCCAGGGTTCCCCAGCTCCCAGGGGAGGTGATGGAGAGGGAGGACACACCAGACAAGGGGATGCTCCAGGGTGGTCCAGCCCTTGCCAGAGCCCCTTTTCTCCTTCTTATTCCCCCCCACCCCATTCCTCTCCCTGGGTCTGCCGTGCCCCACCAGCCCCCTATTGCTTTCCTCACCTAAATCCCGTATCCCGATGGCAAAATACTAACTTTTTGGGAGCGTTTTTCAAACTCTTTTATTGCCTGGTGCTGGCGGCGCCGGGTTGGTTGTTCTTTAAAGTCTCCCCCCTCTTTTTGCTTTCCTGTACTGAGAAGACAAGTAGTGCAGAAGCTGATGAATGGAGCTGTGTACAGTGAAATTTGTGGATTGCTTTTTTTTTTTTCTTTCTTTTTTTTCTTTTTTTTTTAACCATAATTGAGTGAAGCACACGGAAGCAAGATTCATTAAAAGGCAGCATATTGATTATTGTTATGACTCTTATACTAGGATACTGTAGCTAAAGCTAGCAAGCCTGATAAGATAAACTAAGTCCTATTTACTGTATTTAACATTATCTGAACATACTGAGCCTTAATTAATGAGCAGATTTTTCATTTCCAACCTCGATGGATTACGCGAATTTATAACAAAAATGGTTCCCGTTATATTTTTTGTTGATTTTTTGGTCGGTTGTTTTTTTTTCCTTCCTGCAAATAACTCGTGTAACGTTTCTCCCACCTGAGGAAGATTGAATTATTTTTTTTTCCCACCCCCTAAACCCAGGCAAGGTCAGTCTCAGCTGGGGTTTGTGTGGGGCTCAGCCGGGGCCAGTAACGGGCGTCAGCCCACCTCTGCTGCAGTTTTTAAATGGCTAATAAAGGACTTTGGGAAGGCTGGTAAAAAAGATGATCTACTCTAAAACGTCAATAGAAAGAGTCTCCGGAGTTTCAGGAAAAAAAAAAAAAAAAAAAGAAAGCTCACAGTGAAATGAGCAAAAAAGCATCGGAAATCAAAACGGCAGGATGCGGTCTCGGAAGCAGCAGCATCCCTCGGAGCAAGCTTGGAACCTAACGCCGCAGCAGTGTGTTATGAGTTGTTGTGTCTTTAGTCCTCAGTTGTTAAATAACTTCCAATTATGCTTGTTGATTTCTGTTTTTGTTTTGTTTTGTTTTGTTTTTTTCATAATGACCAGTTTCCGGTTTCTGGCTGTGCTGCTTGACTGTCAAAATATTCTTTGGCATCCACAAAATTGTTTTGACTGATTGGTTTGACAATTGCAGGGTTGTTTTTTTTTTGTTTAGTGATGGGTTTAACCGGTTGCAGAAGTGTCCCAGGTTTGGTTTGTTTTTGTGGTGGTGGTTTTTTTTTTTTTTTAGTTTTTTTTTTTTTTAGTTTTTTTATAACATTTTTTATTTTTAAAAAACAACAACAACAAAAGTTTCAGTGAATTCCTTTTTTTTAGGTTTTTTTTTTTGTTCCCTGAGCTCACACTGGGGTCACTCCAATAAAACACGTAGCACGACTTAACTGTGACCTTTGAAGCCAAAACCGAAGTAATGGTGCAATTAAGTGCAAACATGGAAATCCGCCTGACTTGTAGGTAACATGGGCTTTTAAACAACATTTAAGGCTTATTGGGGACATTTTATGCATTAAATTATTGTAATATTTATAATGTCAGCTTCTGTGAATCACCCTCCCACAACAAGTCAACAGCTTGTAACCAGGATTTAAGAATAATAATTAAAAAAAAAACCCCAAAAAAACAAACAAAAAAGGATGGGGAGGAATAAATTCACCATTTTCCATTGTAGCGTTTAGTAGGAAAACAGAACGGTGAAGTCAAGCGTTTCCATTTACCCTCGGGGCTCAGCGTTTCGTTGTGCAAAGGGGCCTTCATGGTGGGACCACGATGGAGAACCCCCTCCCCGGGGTAAAACCAACCCCAACTCCTCACCCTGGTTTTTAAAGGATGCTTTTTCTCCTCCATCCTGCTCTGCATTCCCATTGCAAAGAGCTGACTAATTCACCTGAGGAAAATCACTTGGGGTCCAACGCCGCCCGCATCCCATGGGAGCAGGGATGGAGAGAAATTCTGCATCCTGGCCCCTGGACAGATCCTGACCAGATGGAAAGGTGAGGGAATAAAGAATGACCGAGGGTGGTTTTGTGGGTGGTGGTTTTTTTTTCCCTAAAAATAGAAATGTAACATTGCTCTCTTCCACCCCAAGCGCTTTCCTCCAACAAGCTTTTTGTGCTTTAGTCAGTATTTATTTTAGTATCACTTATTTTGCTTCCTCATATATGTGCACACAGGCAGAGATTTCTTTCCCCCACCTGGCCGCTACCGTACCCTCTGCTCATTCCCTGCTCCGGGGGGTGGGGGGCAACCGTCCCGGGCAAGAAATTTGCCCCTCGTTAAATAATGCCCATTAATTAAACTGTCATCCCTGCAGAAAGCATGGGTACCGGCACCCTCCGCCTTCTCAGCATCCCACTGGGTGTTCCCGGGAAGCAGGGGGGACATCGGGGAGCCAGGGAGGGACCACTGCTGTCACGGTCATCGATGTCAGTGAAGCTGAAAGCTGGATCTCAGGCGTCTAAGAGAAGAGAAAGACAACAGTGCCGAATTTCCAACTATATACACATTTTTTTTGTTTTTGTTTTTTTTTTAAATCCCCCTCGCTGTGACACCGGGCAGGAATCGGGACATGGCAGTTGTAACTGGGTTGAGGCCTCGTGGAAGCCGGGAGGAGTTAGGAGGCCAGGATGCTCATCCTGACGATGTCCTCGCCGGCCGCGTCCAGCTGTCCCCGCTGCGCCCTCCCGCCGCGGGACTCCCCGTCCGAGTCGCTCATCTCTGCATCGGAGAAGTAGCCGTCCGTCTCGGCCTCGAAACGACGCAGGGATGCTCCGCCGGCAGCACCCTCGGGTTTGGGGGGCTGCCCCCGCCGAGCCCCTCGGCTCTCCTTTGGTAATTTGAACCGCACGACGGTTTTGGGGCTACCTACGGAGTCAGGCACTTTGGCCGCGGGGCTGGACTCGGGCTGAGCGCAGCGCGGCGTCTCCTCCTCCTCTTCTTCCTCCTCTTCCTCCTCCTCCTTGCTGAGGCAGCCCCTCACCCCGGCTGGGGGGTGAGACTCACCGGTTTTAGGCAGAGAGCCCTTTCTGGCCGCCTTTTTCGCCTCGCCAGCCCCTTTGCGGTCGGTGGGAAGCTTCACCCCAACTTTTTCCGACTTGCCCGGTCTGGAATCGTGAGCCAAGGGCTTGGTGGCATCATCCGACAAGTCGCTGGCGTTGTTAGTCCAGGGCTCCGAGCCCTCTGGGTGGCTCCCACCCAGGGCTGGGGGGCTGCTCCTGGGCAGCTTTTTCTTAGTGTTCGTTCTCGTTTTGCTTTTCACTTTCTTGGTGGCCTCGCTCTGCTTGAAGGGGGAGCGGAGGGAATGGTCCATCATGAAGCTCAGCAAGGTCTCCTCGTCCTGGAGGAGCTCCTCGGAGAGGCCGGGGGTGCTGTCCTCGTGGTGGGCGTTGTTGAGGGACCATTCGCTCATGGCCATGTTCTCGGCGGTGATCTGGACCGATTGCGCCAACCAGCTGTTGAAGAAGGTCCCATCGATGGGGAAGGAGGTTGACAAGCCTGGAAAACAGAAGAATAAAAGGGGAAGATTGGTTCTGAACTCGGGAACTGACACCAATGTCACTGAAACTCCCAAAAGATCACAGAATCACAGAATAGTCTTGGTTGGAAGGGACCTTAAGGATCATCAAGTTCCAACCCCCTGCTCTGGGCAGGGACACCTCCCACCAGAACAGGTTGCTCAAGCCCCATCCAACCTGGCCTTGAACCCCTCCAGGGATGGGGCAGCCACAGCTTCTCTGGGCAACCTCTTCCAGTGTCTCACCACCCTCACAGTCAAGAATTTCTTCCTAATATCTCATCTAAATCTCCCCTCTTCCAATTTAAAACCATTACCCCTTGTCCTATCATTCCCCTCCCCAATCAAGAGTCCCCCCCTATCTCTCCTGTAGGCCAACAGATAAGAGCAACCATAACGCACCACACCAGGGGGTTATTCCAGTCCTGATGCTGAATTTGGGGTCTACTGAGGTCACAGCACAACCACCCCAGTGGTCCCCCACATCCAACACTCCATCAGCCTCCCGAAATCTAAACGGAGCACCCTTCTGCAGCAAAGACACCGAGCTCCAACCAGCCCCAGCACGGGTGGAAAGCACATTCCCGTGCAAAGGCAGGGAGGGCAGGAGGCAGGTCTGAGAACACCTCCAGATACTCGAGAGGTGTGAAAACTGAAGAAGAGGAGGCAGAGATGACAGGCTGGAATGGAAAAAGCTGAAAACCTTCCTAGTAATTATCTCCGAGAGCAAAAGCAAGCACTGTGGGCTGGGCTGGGTGTAATTAGCAACGGGGAAGGCGCGTACCCACACAAGCACACGTGGTTTTAAACAGAAACCCACAGGTTCAACACCAGAGATGGTCTCAAAGATGGAGCAAAACCCCCGTTTCCAAACAGGCTCTTGCCTAAAACCCAACAGCTTTGAGATGAACATAAACCAGGAGCGTTGGGGTGAGCCATGGGCAAAAGCAGAGCAAGGGAGGGTCGCCCAGACCTTCCACAACAACCCTCTGTACTCCCAGGAGGGTTTTATAGCACCCCCAGACTGTCCAACAGCCCCACACGTCCAGTGCACCTGTGGGGCAGCTGAGCATGTGTGAACTCATCACTTCCAACCCCACAGAGAATCCTAAAATGCTTAAGAGTTGGAAGGAACTTTCAAGATCATCGAGTTCCAAACCCCCTGCCCTCGGCAGGGACACCTCCCACCAGACCAGGTTGCTCCAAGCCCCATCCAGCCTGGCCTTGAACCCCTCCAGGGATGGGGCAGCCACAGCTTCTCTGGGCAACCTCTTCCAGTGTCTCACCACCCTCACAGCAAAGAAATTCTTTCTAATGTCTAGTCTAAATCTTCCCTCTTTCAGTTTAAAACCATTCCCTCTCATCTTATCACTACGTTCCCTGATCAAGAGTCCCTCTCCAGCTCTCCTGGAGCTCCCTCTGGGTACTGGAACTCTGGTGCTGTCACCTCCAGCAGCAACCGAAGTCAAACAAAAACCCAATTCCAGGTAAAAACCAGATGCAACTGTGAAGGATCATGTCAAACAAGATCTTTTTCCTCTGTCTTTTTCCCCCCACTTCCCCCTCCCCTCCCCAAGCAGCTGATGGGGAAGAGCTGGAGGTCGGTGAAGGATCTGCAGAGCCAGCCTGGATTTTCTTGCCCACCACAGACATTCAGGAGCCCAGCCGTGCTTTGTGCCTGCCTCCTGGATGCTCCTGGACCACCAGCGTGACCACACACAGTCCTGGATGGTGGATGCCATGGTCACCATCGGTGCACAGGGCAGAGGACACAGGGGATTAGCCCTACTGCGGGGTGGGTAAGTCTGATTTTATCACAGCAAAGCCAAATCACGCTTTCAGCAGCGCATCACAGTGTCTGTAACACATTTTCCTCATCCCTTGGGGCTGCAGGGGAGGATTTTACAGCCCCCACCCCACCAGGGAGAGGGTCTCCAGGTTGGAGACACGGTCCCTCCTGTAGGACCTCAGTAATTCAGGCTGATGCCCACAAGGGAGAGATGGAAGAGGCTCCCATGGCCATGGGTGTAATTCCATGTACGTGCAAGGAGGGATCAGGGGCTGTGACTCTAAACCCCGCTCCCCAAAACAGGGAGCCTCCAGCGGCACGGGTCAACTCTGCACCCATAAAATCAGACTTACCCAGTTGTCCCAACACAGTTTCGTTGACTGATTTCCTTTTCTCTTTCTTCTCAGGACTATTTTTTCTACCATCTCGTCCTTTCCTCCTCGGGTCACTTTTCTTACCCTTTGTCTTCTTCCCAGTTTGTTCTGGCATTTTTTAGAAAAAAGAGGAAAACTCCGTGTGAGACGAGGCATGAGGGAGGCTGCGGTGAGCAAGTTCCCCTGGAGCACACCCCTGCAGTGGAGACCTGGACCAGACCTGCAAACAACTCCAAGCCAAAGGGAGAACAGCAGCCGCTTTTTGGCCAACTGTAGGTTAAGTTCTCCACAGGGTAAGAGAATCTGAATCCCACAGGTTACATAAAAAAGAGGTTTGGGCTCAGACATGCACTTCACGTGGGCGCAGGAGCAGTCCCACTGAAGGCAGGGGACTTGCTGGAGATCCTACAGCCACCGATGTGTCCTCCTGGACCAGGAGCTTTGGGGTGAGGACCTGCGGGAGCAGGTGAAGGGAGTAACCTTGAACCCTGCTCAGACACCTTCCAGGAGACATGGGGGCCTCCAAACCCGGCAGTGTGTCACCCGTCACCAACAAGAACATCTCCTGGAAGGATTCAGGTGCAAAGCACGTTTGACAGCAGCGCTACCAGCAGTGTTTTACAGCAGACCTTGATTTGATTTGACCTTTCAGCAACAGTAACC
Organism: Thinocorus orbignyianus; assembly: GCA_013400375.1. NCBI lineage: Eukaryota > Metazoa > Chordata > Aves > Ciconiiformes > Thinocoridae > Thinocorus > Thinocorus orbignyianus. Next base: position 359,730 of record VXBW01002122.1, on the reverse strand, counting down.
GCTCGCGCTGACACTGTGCAGGGGTGAAAAGCCACCCAGAGCTATAAAACTCAAGCAGTCTATTGAGCATAAGTAAATGGAGTAGGAAGGATGACTGGAGTTGTCAACGGAAAGCCAGAGACATAACTCTTAGCTATGGAGACATTCAGCTAAAAATCAGTATTTCCTAAATGGCTTTGAAGTTTGACTGGATTTATTCCTCTTGGGTAAATGGCACAAATACTCTATTAAACGTACGACTTGTGTTGCTAAGCAAAATACTTCCATGGTTTTCACTTACTGTGTTCACAGAATGGTTAGAGTTGGAAGGGACCTTAAAGGTCATCAAGTTCCTCCCACCAGACCAGGTTGCTCCAAGCCTCATCCAGCCTGGGGCTGGGTCACTCTCCCACAAAAGTCCACCTTAAAACTTACTATTAATTTTCAGAGGGGGAAAGAGACTGCCCTTAAAGCAAAACATGGGTGGCTGATGGAAGTGGAGGCAAGACTTTTCAGAGTCTGGCCTCTCAGAGCCAGGATTTTAAGGAAGGAAGGATTTGGGGTTTATGGTGTCAGCCAGCAGCAGAACTGCAAAACCAGCCTCAGCGAAGGGGCTTTGGGCTGGATGGATCCGAGGGAACAACCTCTGCTCTCCCCTTGCTGTGGCAGTGGAAATGTACTGGACGAGGAGGGAAGAGAATTCGCATCCCACCTACCCAAGACTGGATTTAGGGAGGATTTACAGTCCTGGGGCTGCCAAGCCAGGAGCCCCTCCTGACCCAAGGACTCACCGAAAGAAAGACAGAAAGAAAAGCAACAGCAAAATCGCTATTTGCCGTGTTCCTGCCAAGTAACTGGAGAAAGGCAGACACATTTTTCACTCCGCTTACAAAATAAAAAAAAATCTTAATTCCGTTCAGACAGCACAACGCGGCTAAAGAGAAACCCGAGCAGGACTTTTTGAAGGGGAACGTGTCAAAATAGTAGCCGTGTTTCAAAGCCAGACACTGTTTACTTTCCACTCCATGCAAGAGCAATACAGGGGAGAGAGGTGGGTTCATTTGACACAGGCAGTTCTCAGTAATTTTATTAAAAAATCTCCTGCTTAACCGATCATTTCTCAGCGGGAAAAACAAACCCCTCCAGTTTGGAGTTTCATTGTGGGAGCCGTTCCAAAAAACACCTTTGTGCCAAAACCATCTTTGGAATAACCCCAACAGCTGTCAGTCGATGACTACTGTCATGGCAGTTCAAAACTGGCCTCATCCAGGTCAAATAATGGGAGATTTCTTCTTTTCTCCAAGAAACCCCAGAGCAGCCTGGTTGGGAGCTCGGCAGAGGGGATGCTACGGGAACCATTCCTTCCACTTTCAAACCAGTCAGGGCTTTGTAGTGATGGGAAACACAGTGGTGAGTTATCTGTAGCTTTGGTTGCACTGGGATCTGAGTGTCTTTATTTCTAAGCATCATCAACTGGCACGGGATAGCTTAGCAAGCGTGTGGGATCACATTTGGGATCACAACTGATGCCCTGATGCTACATCCCAGCAACGGAATTCCTCCTGAGCTTGGGAGAACCTATGCATCAATGCCAAAAGGCTCTTTGGTCCCTAATGTCCTCCCCAGCATGGAAAGGACTCTAATGCCCAAACCACCTGGAGATCCCAGAGCCAAACTCCCACAGCTGGACCTTTTCCTTGGTGGCAGCTCAACCAGACCCTGCTCAGTCTCAACCAAAAAGCCCATCCAAGAGTGAAGAGCAGCTCAGCTCAAGTCAGAGCAGAAAATGAACTGGCAAAAGCCAGCCATTTGGGGCAGGAGAGAAGAACACTGGCATCAAAAGGGATGAAGCAATCCCCACCTGAGTCACCTTCTCCCAGCGGGGTTGTCCCACTCACCTTTAGACAGGAGAAACACCACGGCAATGGCAGCGGTGCTTTTCCCTGAGTACACAGATAACAATTTCTGGAAGGGCAATGGCCCAACAGCAGTGCAGAGAGCCCCTGAATCATCATCAGCAGAGCCCCAACACATCTCCTCCTCACCAAGGAGCACCCCAACCCCTGAGGAGGGTCCTGGGAGGAGCTGCCACCTCCCACCCCATCGCTGCATTACAGCCAGGGTCGGGCAGGCACTGGTGATTGGGCTCCCCAGAGTATTTTTGGGGAATGCAGGTCCCCAGAAGCATTTCCAGCCATCTAACACCTCATCTGCAAAGGAGGTGAGCTCGAAAACCCTTCCTGGCAAACCACCCTGTGCCCGTCTCCTTCTGAGCTGCAGAAGCTAAACGGGATTTGCCCAGCTGAACTGAAGACCATCGAGAGGTCCCCCCCAAAAAAACACAGAGCCCAGCAGCAACAGCACCTGGCATCTGCCATCAGGATCTGAGTTTGTTGCTCTTTTTTATCCACCCGTTATTCCTGAGCTGGACCTGCCACCAGCAGCATCATCCGGCACGGATTCCCCAGGTGCCAGGGAATGGCTCTTGGGATGTGACACACAGGACTGGTGGAAACAGCCAGAAACACCATTTTATGTTTTGGGTTATCACTGGTTCCGCGAAGACAGAGAGAAAGCAACACACAGTGTCACTGTTCTGTGTCACAGGGACCAAGATCTACGTGACCCATCTCTCCCCAGAGGAATCCCTGGGGTCCTGGCCATTCCTGCCCCACATTGCCACCTGGCTCTGGCCATCAAGAGGAATTTGCAGAGGCTCCAAGGCACAAACATCCCAACATACATGTTTCCCAGCCTCCAAAACTTCAGTCAAAGGAAACTTTTGTCAAGGAAAGCTCAGCCCAGACGGTTCCCGAAGAAACCCCAACCATGTGATGGCTTCAAACGCAACTCCAAAGCCACAAACACAACAACCATCAGAAGAGCCTGCCAAAGCGCCAGATGCTGCTGCTGGAAAAACTGTTCTGCAGCCACGGGGTTTGGTCTGAGCTGCCACCGAAGGGAAAAGGAGGAGGGAGCAGGAGCTCTGGGCTCTGGCACTGCTTGTGCAAAAGGGAACCAAAAAAAAAAAAAAAAGGAAAATAGGACAGAAGGGAATCAACTTTATTTCAGTTCCTTAAAAAAAAAGGTTCCAGAGGTTTTTGCATGCAGTGGTGTGACGTTCTCCACTAATAGGGATGTGGAGCGGAGATCTACAGCTGACCAGAGCTGAAGGAGCAACAGACAACCCACCAGCAGCGTAACCTTTGATTCCTGACAGAGCCAAAGGCATCTGCGCCCAGTCCAACCCAAGGGCTGCTGACCCGTGCCAGGGAGCCAGCTGCCCTGGACCAGCCCCAACGTCAGCAGCCCCGTGCCCAGGATCTGCCACCTCCTCCCAAACTGCTCCAGCTCTACTAAAATCACCAAAAAGCTGCTTTAGCATCACCACCTCAACAAAAGCTGGGTCTTTCTCACTGATTTCCAGGAGCACCAACGCTCTGGTCACGCAGTGTACAGCTTTATTTGTGCTTTTCTGAACAGAACTGGAGATGGGCAAAGGGTCAACATACAAACTGTACTTGAATAAGATGGCAAGGGGACAGGGAAGCTCTGGTTCCTTTTGGGTGGGGGATGAGGTTTGGGCACGAGCCTTTGGCTTCAGAGGATGGGAGGGAGAGCATCTGGGAGAAGAAGGTCCGGTAAAACGGTACTGACCTGGGTAAAGATCTTTCTCAATAAGCTTCATCTGGAGATGGAAGATCTGCTCCTGGAGTTTACAAATGGTGTGTTTCATTTTCTCCCGTCTCGTCACCATGTAACAGAGATTTCTAACCTACAGGAAGACAAGAAACAGTGTCTGGTTTAGGCAGGGCTCAAAGCAGGTCCCCTTCAAGCTCCTTCGCTGCTTCTGCTGCCCAGGGAAATCCCTGAGACTTGGTCTTCTTCTTCTCACCATCATCTGCACTGCACCAAACTTCCTACCAGGGCTCTTTGAATGTGCCAGGACCACAGTTGAGTGCTCCTGATCCAAAATATATGATATATATGGGACAAAACCATGCAGTGAATGCTTCAAAGCCCAAATGTTTCGGCCCTGACAGCCAGGACCCCACCATGGAGGATGAGGAGGGCTGCAGAGCTTCTCCAACACATTCACTGGGCATAGAAAAGCTATAAAGAAGCACAGTATCTCCAGAGACATGGTTTTGTTTGCCCCACCAGCATTTCCCTCTTGTAGCACCAAATCTCCCCATGAAGCCCTGCAGATACTGGTCAACATGACAGGAGCACTCACCCCAAAATCAGAACAGCCTTGGAAACCCCAGCCATGGCTCCTCCAGCCTCTGTCCCAACACTGGGGACAGCTCAGCCACCACCTCTCCTGGTGCTTGGGACAGCAGTGAGCTGGGACCCTCCTGCCCAGGGCGGGCTGGGGCAGTCCTGGGTCCAAAACCCTTCCCAGGCAAGGGAGAAGAGTCTCTCTCCCCCCTCAGTCTTCTTCTGAACACAAACAATAAGCACATTCATCTTCAACTTTTCCCATCAAAGGTCCAAGCTCATGGGCAGGGCTTGCACTTTGGCTTCAGTGCTTTTCAGAGCACAAATTCAGCCCAAGTAACACAGCAGGGCATCAAAACGGGCCCAGCACAATTCTCAGTGGCTCCCAATAGTCAGGATTGACTTTCAGTCCATTTTGCAGCACATCCTTTAACTAAAAAGACCCAAGTTCCTCAACCTTTCCTTGTAAGAGAGATGCTCCAGGCCCCTCATCATCTTGGTGGTCCTCTGCTGTACCCTCTCCAGCAGTTTCCTGTCCTTCTTGAACTGAGGAACCCAGAACTGGTCCCAGTGCTCCAGACGGGGTCTCACCAGGGCAGAGCAGAGGGACAGCATGACCTCCCTTCACCTGCTGGTCACACTCTGATGGCCCCCAGGGTGGCATTGGCCTTCTTGGCCACCAGGACAAATTGCTGGCTCATGGGTATCCTGGTGTCCACCAGGACTCCCAGGTCTTTTTCCTCAGAGCTGCTCTCCAGCAGGTCACCCCCAACTCATCCTGGTGCAGGGGGTTATTCCTCCCCAGGTGCATGACCTGCCACTTGCCCTGTTTGAATTTCATCGGGTTCCTCTCCGCCCAACTCTCCAGCCTGTCCAGGTCTCGCTGGATGGTGGCACAGCCTTCTGGTGTGTCAGCCACCCCTTCCCAGACTTGCTGAGGGTACATTCCACCCCTTCATCCAGGTCACCAATGAAAGTATTGAAGAGGACTGGACCCAGTACCGACCCGTGGGGGACCCCACTTGTTACAGACCTCCAACTAGATCCTGTGCCACTGATCACGACCCTCTGAGCTCAGATCACACAGCCTGCTTTAACCTCCTGTTAATTTTCACAGACCTATATGAAGAATTTCATGTCTCCAAAGGATTTGGGAAGACTCAGAAGGGAAGGTGCTGTAGAAGGAGCATTATAATGGAGTTATGGAAAGGTCCAGCAGTGGAAAGGTCCTGAGCATCATGCCTCCCAACAGTGGCACCACACACGTGCCCTGGGCACACCCCAGAAAGAAACCTGCTCAAAAAAATGTCAAATGTTGAAGGGCACCTTGGTGCCCTGGGGTCATTCCTCCAGTTCTCATCCACAAACTGCTCCTTTTGCAGGGAGGGAGAGACCCTCTGCCCCCAGGGCAGTGCAGGGAAGGGTCAGAGCTGGGATGGAGCTGTAGATGTTGAAGCTACCGATGTGCTGAACATCAGAGCCTCGCAAAACTACCCACTGCCCTAAAGCAAATGCCAGGACAGAGCATGGAAAATACAGCAAAATACCCAGGGGATGCCAGCTTAGGTACTGGTGTGGCTTCCCTATCCCAAATCTGGCCAGCATCCTCCTCTCCCCACGGTTATTCCTCTCCCTCACTCCCCCATCTCCTCCTACTGGGCGCGTTTTTTCCCAGTTCTGGAAAATTTTATTAACAGAGTGGGGAAGCCCTAAATGCAAACAGCAAAAGCACAAGGCACAAAATGCTGCCGCGGCAGCCGTTAAACCCTGCTCTCCACACAGGGCTGCTTGATAATCCCTCCTCCCCATCACTCCTCAGCATTCTCAGGCGTGTGTGACATCCACCTGGTGACAAATGCCAGTGTCACCCTCTTGGCCAGCCCCAGGGCACAAGGGTGCCTGCTCTTGGGAGGAAAACAGGAGGGTTTGGGTTGCTGCGGAAGAGAAAATGCTAACGGCAGCCCCCGGGGATCTGAGGGCGTTTACTCAGCATCCTGGCACTGGGAAAAGAATAAAAACTGCCTGGAAGAAGGCAAAAAGGAAGTGGCCTGGAGCAGCGGCATGGACAGAGATGTGCATGGGCACATCTGTGACCCTGATGTCTCCAATTCCTGACCCTCCTCATCCTCAAACGCCTCTGCACAGAGGAAGGCTGGGGGTATTTCCAGGCTTGGGGGACTGTCCCTGCAGGATTGGGAGCCTTTGTGCCTCTCAGGGTGACAGAGCAAGCCAGGACCCTCACCCCAGGTTTACCTGGTGTCTGCCACCAAAGGCTGAGAAGGAGCAGGACAACTGTGGCATCCCCTAAGGACAACTTCAAAACACTTTTATATATATATGTATATATATACACACACACTTTTTTATATACACTTCATATATATACATGTATAAAAGAGACAACACTGCTCTTTTTTTTGTTGAATCCCCCAGCTGCGAGCTATATGCTGGATATTTTACTACGTTCTCTCTATTTTAATTTTTTTTTTTTTTTGTCTGTTCTGGATTGGAGCGAACATCAAACTCAAATTTCTTTATGAGGAAAACAACTGCCTCTGGCAACCTGCGCCTCCGAGTGTTTGGCTGGTATCTCTTCTCTAGGATTTGATATTCCTGGAAGAAAACATTGCTTGAGCTCTGCTTAGAGACTGCTGGTATTTACACACACTTCCACAGCTAAACACCACCCAGCGCCGCTTCCCCAAGCCAAGCTTAGATGTTGGTATGAAAGCCTGGAAACTATAGGGTTTTTTTTTGTTAAAGCTAAATTAAACAACCAGTCCATGGAAAAAGCTTTTGATAACAAACAAACAAAAATAAAAATTGAAAAGAAGGTTAAAAAAGGCCAAAAAGAAAACGAGGGTGGGATGGGTGGACTGTATGAGAATTCCCAGGCGATAGATTTAATTTGCTGACACTGTGAGGTGCAGAAATGATGGTGGTTCAGAGCTGGCAGAGGGAAATGCCGTCATCCCGCCTCCCCCCCTGCTTCATCCGCCCGGCTGCTTCTGCCTCCCTAGCTCTTGGATCCAGACATCATTATCAGCCCCCGAAATCACAACCATTCCTGCCAGATTGAAGTGCTGAAAACACTGAAATAGCAACACAAGATGCCTCGTGGACACCCTTTGAAGGCCACCACCACCCCAATTTGATGTGAGCCCTAACTATTTGCAAAGGAAAGGGTAGGTGGCTTTGAATGGTGCTGACAGAAAGATCAGATACCTGAGATGCGCTGCCAGGAGTGGGATTTAAACCCCTATCACCCATCTGAGCACTGGACTTTGATCCGGCCACTGTTTATTGTTCCTTCTCTTGGAAGGAGAGCAAACAAACAGCTTTTCCAGGGTAAGGCAGCGAAACCCGGCGGGGAGTTGCTAAGCAGAGGCTGAACGGGGAATGACCCCCACCAAGCCTGGAGGCAACTCTGGAAAATGAGAAAGCTGGTAAAAACCGTAGTTTTGACACAAAGAAATCAAAGAGAAGCTGCTGTGCTGTGATTTTGAATTAGGCAGCTCCCGGAGCAAAGCGCTGCTCCCAGCGATGCACAGTGGCTCGCTGCAGCTGGGAAAGTCAAGCTGGGTGTAGAGGGTGGTAGGAGCAGCCTGGTTTAGATTTATAATATAGAGAAGCAGATGAGGGGGAAAAAAAATGAGTTGAAATTCCCAGATCCAGCAGTGGAAGCCTGTTGCCTCCAGCTTGGTGCTGGAGAACCATCAACAGTGGCACCAGCCCCACACAGAGATGGAAACCAAGCAGCAAAGGCTGGAGCAAAGGAGGGACAGAGCGATGGCAACGATGTACTCAGGGATGAAGGCTGGCTGGACCACAGGAAAGAGACTAAATGGCTTGAAATCCAAAAGCTTTGACACAGCAGAAGGCTCTGAGACCCATCTTGGGAGGTGGGTGCAGTGAGTGACTGGGGTGGGCTGGTCCAGAGCTGGAAGCCCAGTTGGGAATGAACACAGTGCCCACCCACACCACACTTCTCCCCTCCTCATGGGTTAATTTATGCTACAGACCCACAGCAGCCTGGAGAGAGGGCTCAGGGACAGGCAGGGGCAGCATCACCACCACCTTCACCTCCCAGGGAGCAGCACATCCCCTGCAGCACCTATGACACCACCTCCACTGGGTCAAAGCAATGTTATTCTCCTGCTTTCCTCCTTCCTTGCCTGCTCCCAGTAACATCCTGAGCCCTTCCATGGTTTTTGCACCCTGAGTGGGCTGTCAGGAGGGGATCCAAGGAGGGGCCAAGGATTCATCCCTCTGGCAGGAGGAGAGGGGGTACCAGCCAGGACTCAGGCTTTAAGAAGAGAAGAAGAGGAAGCTTGGTCCCTTCATGCCAGACTCTGCTGCCCTGTCCTGTGCTCTTGTCCCCCCAGAGCAACGGCACCCATCCCCTCTCTGCCACCTCACTCTGGGTGCTGTGCTTCCTCCCCTCCCTGCTTCTTGCCTTCGCTGCCCCTCCTCCTCCTCTCCAGCCTGTCTCTGCCCCATCCCTGCTCCTGCCTGCTCATTCCTTCCCTGCAGCCATGATAGCCAAATCTGCAGGCAGGCAGTGTGGTGCGGCTGTGAGTGCAGCCCGGGAGGGGGTCTGGCATCACTTTGGCATCACTGCTCCCCAAAAAGCTGCCGAGGAGGCGGCTGGTCCCTCCCCTTTGTAAGGGTGCCCTGTGCCAGCTGCGGGTGCCTGCATCCTCAGACTCCATCCTCTGCCTGTGTCCTCAGGCTCCATCCTCCAGCACGGCTCTGTCTCCACCAGCAGCTCCCCGCGGAGTTGACCCACTTTCGGCTGCGGCAGGGCAGGGAATGCCCAGTCCCTCTGGCCCTGCAGCTCACTCCTGCCATTCCTTCCCTCCCCTTCTTTGATGTTTAATAGAAGGAAATAAATGTAGTGTTCCTGTGCTGTGCTGCTGGAAAGCATCTGAGGGGCAGCACAGGACAATTTTGTGGTTTGAGACTGTTAAGATAGAGTGGATATAAGCTGCAGTATCATCTGCCTCCCAGCCACCCAGCGCCGCTGATGCACCTCTCCCCACAGACATTTGCTCTTTTGAACCCCCGGCTGAGACCACCACTAATTTATTTCATCGGTGTCAGCGTTTTGGCAGCGGTGACAGGCACACGCTGAGCACCAGGGTGGATGGGATGGTCCATGTGATCCACCACATTTCAAAAGGCTCGCCTGGGGGTAAGGGGAAGCAGGGAGAGGAGTGTGTGTCCCTCATCTTCTGAACAACACTCTAGATGAAGGGATGCGACTCTTGGGGGAGCTGAACTGAGTCAAGAGGCGCCAGCACACATTAAAGCAGCCCTGATGGAACTTATTGGTACACACACCGTTGAAGGAAAAGCTGTACTCACCCTCTCCAGGTCTTGCCTGAGGTGCATGAAGAGCTTTAAGCGTCGGTAGAGGACGTCCTGTTCTTGCTGGGCCAAGTTGTCCACCTCATCCGTTTTTGGTGTCAGCAGCGGTTTGTTGGAATTTGCTTTCCTCTTCAGCTTCCAGTACTGGTAGACAAAATCTACCAGCGATTCACTTAAATCAAGGTTTTCTGCCACCTCCGAAGGCTTCACGAGTTCATAGAAGTCCTCCTCCAGCTGCTGGAGCTTCTGCTTCCGCAGCGTGACCTTCTCCAAGTCCAGTTGGGCTTGGTCGGGTTCTGTCCGTGCCTCCTCGGGCAACTTGGTGGCACCGGTGCTGTGCTCAAGGCAGAAGGACTTGAACTTCACTTCATCGTTGTCTGCTAGAATAGTCCGCATGTCCAGGTTGTGGTCGAAGGCGCAGGTGACGTGGAACGCGGTGACGCAGGCGGGCATGGAGCACTGTGGGGAGAAGAACAGGGCTTACTGCCAGGCCAAAGCACCACCAGTGGAGGAGCTGCTTAGCAACTGGACCACCAGGCTTGCGACAAAAGCTGTGACACCCATCTGAGTGACACCACCTACCATGAAGTGATGGATGCTCCACCACAGGTACTGCTTGGGGAGAAACACCTGTGTTGCCCAAGTCTTACCTACGAGCCAGATACCATGAACCCAAGCAGAAGAAACCCAAGGTGGACTAGATGATCAGCAAGCACCTTCCCACCTTAACTGCTTTAATCCTTCTCTGTGACGGGCCCTGCCCCTTTTTGACCTACCATAAACAGGAGCTTCCAGTGGTTCTTCCAACAAGACATGGCAACAACCACGGACAACAGCACGGGTCAACGGGATGCTCAAAGACTGTCAATGGATTTCTCCTGATGGACAAATTATCACCAGTATTTCACCCTTAAACTCCTCTGTTATCACATCTAAAGCTAATCTGCCATTTTTACTGAAAGCGTAAGAATATGTCCAAGTTTATGAGTGAATGTGGTATCTCGGAAGCAGCAAATGCTCCCGGAGCACGATGCCTTTCTCCTCTGGAAATTACACAGCCTCTAATAGCTCCATTAAAAAAGGGGGAAAAAAAGAAAAGAAAAGAAAAAAGGAACACTGCACATACAGAAAAAAACATCACGAAATCAACTTTTCAGAGTGATTACAGTGGCTGGACTGTTGTCAAATTTGTATCAGATTAATTTTTTAACAATTTCCCTTACGTCCCTCATGCTTAAATTACTTTGGATCCCACAGGCAACAAATCTCAGCCTGGTTTCCTGCAGAGGAACCCCCCGAGCCAGCACTGCACGTGTGTCCATATCAGTACCTTCTCCCCCTCTACTCATTAACTGGTTTTTAATGGCTCAGAGTGTCAGGTAATTATTTCTACCGTAACCCATAAGAAATCAGTCTATTCCAGCTGCTAGTGACCAGTTAAACTGCAATAATGAGACATTTTAAGTGGCTTATTACTGTAGGCATCGTATTTCAGCATTTATAGAAGACTTGCTCTTGTAGGGAGTGAAAACGCAGTTGTGGCTTGAAGGACCAGGCAGAGGCATGTGGAATTTCCTGGATGTTGATGGCAAACCACTGGGGACGCTGCAGATTTTTACTGGGGCTTTGCTGCACTTTTAATTCTCAAAAAGTAAAAAAGAAAAAAAAAAAAAATATTCTGGTAGTAGTTGAGGAACAGAAGTTTCATGGCTTTTTATCTCTGTCCCATCAGCCCTGAATTCCTGCTCAGTCACCCAGCATGTGAACTTTTGACATTGCTGCTTTTAGATATTTTCCCTTGACTTTGTTTATGAATCTGCTGGTGCTTATGAAAGCGAGAGACTTGCTTTCTTGCCAGGGCCAAGAAAAGCGGAGGCAAGTGGTGTCCAAGTCCTCCACTTCCAGGCCCAGCTCCAAAGCCTCCCAAAACCAGCGGGAAGATCTGGATTCAAGCCCCCGCCACGGCTTTGGGCAGGGATGCTGGGCACTAACTCCTGCAGGCATTGAACACAAGCGGACTATTAACTCCTACACCCCGCTTATACTCTTAAATATGTCCTAATTCCAGCCTGAAATTACTAATGTGCAAAAATCAGAGGTGGGTAGCCCCTTTTTTCTCTCCTGCCCATCCCATGGGACAAGCTGCCCTGTCCCTGCCTCCCACAAGGCTCGAGCACCAGATCTATTCTCAATTATTTATTTCTGGTAACCAAGGAGGGACAGAGGGAGCGCAGCCTGACTTAAGTGAGCCCAGATTTATTGGGTGCAGTCAGTTTATCAGGCTTTTAAAGCGCAGGCACTCACTCCTGCAGCCATAGGGGAAACACTGATAGAAGGAGATGGGATGCATTTCCAGGTTGGAGACCCCTGCCAGCTAGAAATGCCCATGACTGAGCTTTTTTCTTTGGCGGCCAAGTTGGTAATGGAGCTATGGAGCTCCTGATATACTCCTGATACATACTTGACCTCCTCTTGATGTGCTCCATCCTGGATGTTCTGGTAGAAGATGGAGGTGCTTCCAGCTACAGCATCGTTTTGTGCTGTCACACACACAAGTATCCACAGCAATGAAACTGGACGTGGAGAACTCATCACCGTCGGTTGATCATCAACGTCAGCTAAGGAAAATCCCCCCAGTGATGTCCCCTCCATCCTGCTTCTGTCACGGCATCAGGGAAACGGTTTGTAGCTCCTGCCAGGACAGCGTCCCACCAACAGGAACCACCATCGCTCCACTTTAGGAATAAAGCAAATGGAGTGACACCCGTCCTGGATCTCTCCTCCGACAGATGGCAAGCAGCACTCGTCAGAAACCATGCCCAAAAATGCCAACAGAAAATAATTCGGCAGCTGGGCTGACAGGACAACAAAGGAAGGTACCTGGTCAGCCCTGGCTAGCTGAGGACCTTGGATAAACTGACAATAAAAGCATACTGATCCATGCCAGAACGGGGCTGGATCTTTAAAGGAGGAAGGATTTGCCATACAGAATAAACCCAGCTCAAAAGACTGGCTCCATCCCCAAATCTGCTTCGTTATCCATCAGGCTTCATTATCTCACAGCACCTCTCATTCCTGGATTTCAGCACGCTTTGCTCAACCAGGCGAATCCATCCCCAAACGGAATTCCAAAAGAGAGAGAAAGAGGGGGAAAACTTCACCAGAGATTAACGTGAGCTGTTAATTAGTCCTCAGACCACTCTTTCTGGGAAGAAAGAGGGGGATGAATTTGTTTGCCAAGGAGTTCACCAGTTTAGAGAGCTGCTCCGCTGCAGTTTGGGGCCGGAGGGGAAGGAAGCGGCTCCTCCAACAGAACCGTGAGAGGAACTCAAGAAGGAAAAATTAATTACCGGTCCTGAACCCCAGCCAAGCCATCAGCCACAACACTTCTGCGCCCTTACAAAAAAACTACCATGTGATTCCTGGCGACCACAGATGGTCGGGATCTTGGGAGTGCTTCTCAGGCGAAACAGGCAATTTCAGCATCGCAGGCATCCTCGGAGGACGCGGAGCGGAGGAGGAGGATGGTGTGGGGGGCTGCACAGAGCACACAGGCTGCTCTTCCCCTGAGAGCAAACCCTACGTTTTCCGGGCTCCAGGCACAATGGGATGAGAGTTCCACAAACCACCACACCAGTTACCCCAGTGGACATGGACCAGTGGCTCAAGGGGAGCTGGCAGCAGCAGACAGAGGAGAGGGGTAATGAGTGAGTGAGTGGTGGCAGACGCTTCCCAGGGCTTTTTGTCCAAAAAATAACAACAAAAAAGCAAGCTTGGAGATGATGACAGCAAAAGATCATGCCCTTTGGAGAAGGTTGCCAGCAGCTAACAGAGACTTGGCATTTAGCACTGTGTTGAAATGCCCTGGAGAACTCATCCAGCCACTCTGACCAGCGAGGAGGATGACGGTGAGGAGGGGGCTGGGTCCCAAGCAAACTTGGCCAAGACTTGCCTGGCTCCTGGCACTCTCTTTTCCAACTCAGCAATGCAAACGAGAAAATTGCTGCTGGATGCTGAGCTCTCTTTGGCATCTCCTCATGTCTGACCACAAGAACCACCATGAAGTCATGATTTCCCCTCAAAGGGAGCTGGGGAAAGTGTGCCTCCAGGGCTGCATCCCTGCCCAGCCTCCAGGAGCTCCAGGCTTGACTACAGCCATGGTGAGCAACACTGGGTTCACAGCTTGTACCAGAAAAGCAAGGTCAGAGGCACGGGAACCCCTTCCTCAGGCTTCCCTGGGTTTATTTCCCATTTGATGCTCAAATTCGGAGGGGGAAAAATACCCCGATAGTTCAAGGTGGGTATTTTCTTACACGGCCGTGCTGCCTCTGAGCATCCTCCCGTCCCTCTGGGATGATGGTCTGTTCCTCCAGGCTGTCTTCCAGATTTCACCTCCTCCCATTCCAGCGAAGCCCAGTTCTAACCAGTCACTTGGAAAACACCTCCCTGGAAGTAGCACCTCTCTTTCCCCAGACCTGCCCCTCCTGGAGCACCCGAGTCCTGCTGCCAGGGGTAAAAGCTCAGCACTTGAACAGAAAACAACCTCCTCCTTTCAGAGTTGGGTCACAAACCAGAGGCGCTGACAAAACTAGTTAGATTACACCTGTATAAACAGGGAGTAATCAAAAATATGCTCCATAAACATAAGCTTTCAGAACAGAGCTCTGTACTGCCTATGAGTACGACGTGTGTTTATTTATCTAGGGGTGAACTCACTGATTTACTCCATAAATCCTTAAGTAAACGCACTGCCTGCCTTTCCCCCCCCCCCTCCTTTTTCTTGAAGCAAAACCATCCTGAGCAGGCTCCGGTGACAATCTTGTGAGGACTTATAAGCTGTGAGCTGCTGGCCCAGGAGACAATAAAGCTCCTGTTCCATCTCAGGTGACCTTTAATGCAAATCCATTGAAGTCCCAGGGATCTCACAGCTCCCGTGCCACGCCAGCACTAAGAGGATGAAGCCTCAGAGAAGCTGAATTCTTTTCTGATGCTGCCAAGCCTGTTTGCCTCCTTCCCTGCCCTTCCGTTCTTTGAAAGTAGTTGCTGTTATGACACAGTATCTCCATCTGGCAGGGTGAATAAGCAGATCCACCCAGAGCCATCAGAAAAGAAGTGAGTCAACGCTAGAGATTTAAAGAAGTATTGTGAGATTTCGTTTCAAGCTAAGGGGCTTGCTTTTAAACAGCTCCCTTTAAAGCATTAAACCCAAGGCAAGCTGCACAAATGCAGTGGAACCTGCAAGACCTCCTATTTCTATCTATCTTCTCCAACCAGCCAGCTACGTCTGGTCCCCAGTAGTCACCACTGCCTACATCAACCTCTGAGGTGCAGCTCCTGCTGTTGCACAGGAGCTGATCAGATAGGATTGATGCGCATCCAAAACTTTCCCCCAGTTTCTCAAAGAAAAATGGCTATTCCAAACCCTGCCCTGCGTGCCAAGGCTGCTTCTCCTGGGTTGGGGGACGTGGCAGCAGCAGATCACCCTCCAGCCCATCACCAGGGACCAGCAGGACATCACACCAGTAGAGCAGGGGGAGCCATCAGATGCAGAGGAGCAGCAAAGCTCCCCAGATGCTCTCACGCTGAGCAGGCTGCTTTTTGGATGGGAGCTTCTGCTCTTTACCCTCTGGGAAGCCACACCATGGCCCTGGGATGCTCTGTCCCACTTCTGACCAGAGCATCCTGCTTTGTGGTCCGAAATGAGAATGGCTCACCACCTTGTTGCAGTGGTTTGCTGAGGTGTGGAGAAAACGTGGCAATGTAATACATGGTAAATCCTCTATTTCCCAAGCCAGCAGACTACTGAGGGCTACCTAATCCCAGCATTTCCCAATATTCCTCCAACTGAAAGGCTTCCCAGCCAACCACCGCCAGTTTGTGAAATACCCAGGCTGTGCATCCCACGAGGATCTCACTTTCCTGGCAGCTATGCCAAGCCTTTCTGCTGGAGGTTCCTGATTTCAAACCAAGTTCATTTGCAGTCCCTGGTAATTAGTGTCACTACAGCAACATCACTGTGCTACGCAAAGAAAGTTCATCTGGATTCCGAGCACTCAATACATTAAATGATTGCAAACAACACCTGATGATGTCTGATGGGCACTCATGCTCCCTGCTGCAGGTTTACTCAGAGCAGGAATAAGCCTCGGCTGGATCATGTCCACCAACATCTTGGGAATCTCCAGTGGCTCTTACAGGCACAACTCCAGAGGTCTGAGTTTCCTGGGTGTTGTGTTACATACCTGAATACATGTCCCAGTGCACTCCTTGCAGAGGCTGCAGGACAAAGCCCATCTGCTTGCTGGGATATGTGAGATCTTCGTAATGGGTTCCATTTTTTCAGGACATCCAATGCTAACCTGGTTATGAAACAGAAGACAAGCTGTAAATCCTGCTTGCCAGCCCAAATCTTCTACAGTGGGATGTCTGTGGCAGTCTGAATTTGTTATTTTTCAGGGCCACTTGTAATTTGGAAAAAAAAACCCAAACAAACAAATAATTCCCCAAACCAGAATCAAATCTGGATGAAATGTCAGTGTTTTCTTTGAACTAATTCCTCATTTGGATGTTGCTGTGTATCTCAGACAAGATACATGAAATAAGCTTTACCATGGCCAGGCAGGTCCTGTAAATGCCCCCCACCTCTGTGTCCTCCCTTAACAGGGTACCCCTCGGCTGCTAATTAAACACACAGCCCGAAGATCAGCCAGCATGGCAGCTCTGACCTTGGGACGGCTTGACGAGCCAGCCTGGACTTGCCATTTCGACCATTAACAAACATCCTGAGATGTTCAACCTTGAGACTTCAAACCAGGCCCTCGCTCACCCACGTGGTCAGGAGGAGGTTGGAAAAACATCTTACTTCAGGTATCCATAAGGCACAGCTAACGTGGACCCATTTCGTCCCACTCCGGGTGGGCTTCAGCGCTCCCCCTCTCTTGGGGCACAGGAGACACTTTGGCTGGACCCCAAGGGCACAGGTCCGGCAGAGCCAGCTCCCAATGGGGACCTTCAGGATGCCGTAGCACGCCTGCGGAGACAGGAGGAAGGATGTTAGTCCCAGCAGCCCGGGAAGAGCATCCTCCAGGGCCTCATCCTTCACTCACACCTTTTTCACTACTGCTGGCTTATGGCCACCACATCTGGGCATCCCAATGACAAACAGATGGAAAGGCAGCTCCACAATCACAGACGCTGAGGTTAAGTTCTTCCTCCCTTGCTTCCTTCACTATTTTCACATGGATTCTCATACATATCCATATGCCGTGGGTTTTAATTAAGTCTACAAACGTGCTGTGTATCACACCAAGCATCCACCTGGCTCCAGGTCGGGGTGGGAGCAACCAGGCTGCTCCACGAGAGCCCCACCACCAGCAGCTCCGTGGTGTGGCCATCTGCCCACTCATCTCCTGCCTGTTCCTGAAGAGCTACCAGATGCAAAACAACTCGGAGAAGTAAGAGAAGCCGTGGGGAGAAAACCTCTGAGGTATCTGAGGGCTGAAAAGCCACAACCCCATGATTGAGAAAGATGGCCACACTGGTTACACACCCAACCCAGCCCGAAGGGGAAGCGAAAATAACTAAGGGAAGGTAAAAAAGGGAAACAGATAGTCATGAATATAAATGAGTAGGGAGGAACCATAAAGGATAGTAAATCTAAATCTAAAGAAGGCAAGGACTTTGATGGGGGGACTGCTTGATGGATGAGGAATCAGTTAGATGTTCACATCCAGAGGGCAGCAGGGACCTGGACAAGCTTGAGAATTGGGCCCGTGTGAACCTCATGAGGTTCAACAAGGCCAAGTCCAGGGTCCTGCACCCGAGTAGAGGCAACCCCTGGTACCAATATAGGCTGGATGGAGGGGTGGACAGCAGCCCTGAGATAAGAATTTGGAGGTGTTGGTGGATGAGAAGCAAAACATGCCCTGGTAATGTGCACTGGCAGCCTGAAAAGTGCTCCACAGCCTGGGCTGCATCCCCAGCAGCATTGCCAGCAGGACAAGGTGGGGGGATTCTGCCTCTCTGCTCCACTCTGGGGAGAACCCCCCCAGTGCTGCTTCCAGCTCTGGGGTCCCCAACATCAGAAGGACATAGACCTGTTGGAGAAGGCCATGGAGATGCTGGGAGGGCTGGAACCCCTCTGCTGTGAGGACAGGCTGAGAGTTGGGGTGTCCAGCCTGGAGCCCCTTCCAGTCAAACTATTCTATGATTTTGAGATTCTAAGGACAAGTCTACAGCCAAGAGAGTGAAAACTAAAGGACTTGGGTCGTCCATGGAGCTCCCTGACCTGCTGCAACAGCACAGGATGTGGAGGAGCCAAAGTGTTTCATAAATATTTCTCCTCCATACTTGGGGAAGAGCCAAATGATAAGCCCTATCACATAATGACAATGATAAAATGCTTTCCACTCCGGCTGTTAACTTATGACTGCATGAAACAGCTACTACTAAAACCAGGCAGTTTTTCACCGTCAGGTCCCGGTAACTGGCACTTGAAGGCTTTTTCAGAGAGTGGCAGACAGCCACCTCGGGTGCTGACGTGGGGCTGTGTCACTATTTTAAGCAAGGAGACGTAATTAATTCTAGATCTGGCTGCTCCAACATCCCCCCAGCAGGCAGGCGGGCAGTGATAAGGACCCCCAGCACTGCTGGCTGTAAATTCAGCCCAGGTAATTTGTCAGCTCCACTTCTTGGACATTTATCTCCCCTTCCCCTCAAAAAAAGAACCCCTGGCTTTGCACTCTGCATATGCAGGGATGCATGTCACCATCACCACGAGGTGGGATGGGGCAGAGGGGGCATGAGGAGATGTGCTACCATGGGAAACACCTATCTTTAGTCTTTCCTGGCCAAGAGCAGACTTTACAACACAGCTTTAGGTTGCCCCAAAGCACCAATTGACTCTGATGGTGATTTCCAAGGGGAAAAAGCCACTTCGTGGACAGCTTATTGGGATAATAAGGAATTAAGGGAGGTAATATCATTGCTGTGAGTCTACACGGTTCAGGGAGACTTAACTGTGTGTTTCACAGCGCCTCCAAATCTGACAGATAAATCATTTCTGTATCAAGAGTTTCATAAAACACCTGATTTAATACCAAACAAATATCAACCAGGAGAATAAACTGGTGGCCTGATCTCAAAATCCAGGGGAAAACAGGAATTATGATCAGCTGGGCATCTCTAGCAGAATCTTGGCTCTCTTGGTTATTTATTCCTAGAGGTTGTAGAGGAGCTGAAGGTCTGAGGAGCTCTGTCCTGGACAAGGAGAGGCTCTGGAAAGGAGGTGGGCTATCAGCTCTCCCAGTCCAGCACCAGCCAGAAGGTGCTCCAGGAACACGGAGCCAAAGCAATGCTGAGGAGGAGCACAGCAGCTATTTTTACCGCTGCGCCTGTCACGGGTGCAACGTCACCAAGAAGGGGATGCCAAAAAACGCGAGGAGGACGCTGAGCCACAGGAAAGCTTGGCGTGGTCCACCAAACAACAGTAGGGCTCATGCCAAGGAATGGGGGACAGGACCATGGGACAGTGGCTGGAAGCTGGAGATGGATCATCCCCCTGCTAAAGAGAAGTGAGATGATGCCAGTACAAGAAGATTCCTCCTCGCTGAATGTTTTAAAATTAAGACTGCATGTGTTTTCCAAAAGCCACATGTCATAGGAATGAATTAATAGCAAGCCTTCAAGGCTTGGTGTTATGCAGATGAGATGCCTACAATGATCCCTTCCAGCACCATAACTCACACCAAGGTGTGTCCAAGCATCTGCCCCTTCCCACTGGGATGCAGGAGGATGAGGCATGGCTCCATCCGTGTCCTGCTGCTCCCCAGCTCCTCTCTGCCCCTGCCCAAATCCACAAAGCCCATGGCATCAGCACCCAGAAAGCACCATCCCCAACAAGTTTTGGGTACAGGGCTGGCAAAAGGAGAGGGTTAAAGGATGCCATGAAACAAAGAACACATGCAGCATAACATTTGTGCATATTTACATACACTAGAAGACATGGCACAGTGTATTAAATAAATAGTACTTATAATAAATAGTAAATATAAATAAAATTAATTAAAAATAAATAATTATGATTTTAACATAAACACAGCCTTCATTCTCATGCGCTTATACCTGACAGAGCCCAAAATAAATTTCAACACACAACTGGATTATCCTCTGTGGGTTGTTCAGCGTACTCCTGCTGTACCTCTTAATTTAGTTTATCTTGTGTTTGGCTAAAGAGAATGCTAGCAGTGCTGGTAGTCAACTATTCTCTCTTTCTTATAGCAGTCAGACCTTTCAGAAGTGATGAGGCTCGTGTTTTGTGGTTAAGGACAATGCTTCAGCCTGTAATACGAGTTTGCTGTCCTAAGAAATGTCTGCTCTGTGGATGCCCTCAACTTGGTTCCCCATGTCTTCTTGCTATTTATCTACCTTCCTCATCTTGTTCATTGGTGAGTTGCTCAATGGAGCTGTGCAATCCTACAAACAATTAAGCCTGCATTTATACTCAGTCATGTTTATGGGTGGACTAGATGATCTTAAAGGTCCCTTCCAAACCCAGAAAATTCTACAGTTCAATAACACCCCATGCTGTGGCTCTGGCCTTTGGTGCTTAGGGTGTAAATCAGGGCAGAGATTAAATCACAGCCAGCTTAAGGGCTGCCATGGGGCTTAGGGCTGGACTCTGCTCCCTGAATACAACAGAAAATCACCCTTTTCTTTCATCAGCCTTGAAATCCAGCACGCTGCATCCCCCTCTGGAACATCACTCTGCTTCCAGCACTAGGGATGCTGCTGAAAGTGGAGCCCACGGGGTCCCACAGCCCGTGGTGGGCACAGCCAAGGTCTGCATGTCCCCACCGCAGCCCTCTGTACTGATTGCCTTCCCCCGAGCCCTTGCCCATCAACCTGCCACTTGGGCTTGTTAAAAAAATCCAATCCAACTCCAACACGAACAAAAAAAACTCCAAGTCCAACCCTGGCTCTGATTCACTGATGGAAACCATTCAAAACACCCACCTCCTGCAACTATAGATATCTCCAGCGCTCTCCCACCTCCAGGAAGCGCTGATGGAAAAGCTGCCCAAAAGATGAGCAAATGGCTCGCTTCAGAGGGATAAAAACCCAAACCCAAACTCCTTCACACAGAGGGTGAAGCCCAGGAGCTGCCACCACCATCCCAGTACCACACAGCATTTTCCCTCGAAGCACGACCGGCAAAACCTCCCCAGATCCACACGGGACCCTGGGGAGACCCTCATTCTCCTTCTCAAGGTTTCCCCAAGCGCAGGAGCCCACAGATTTCCATCCCCCGCCCAAGGCACAGGCTTGAAGCATTTGCATTCACTTCTAAAAATAAAATTATTTTCCTCCAGGTGGCAAAATAAACTGAAACCCTACACTTGGGCAGCAGGGAAGCTGGGACAGACACCCTGCAATGTGAGACAGCGCTAGGGGAGCTGGAAGGTCCCACTACCACCAGTATAAAGCTGTGGAGGACACCAGAGGTCTGGGCAAGCCCACCCCTTCGGTGAGTGCAGGGCTGCAGACCTGCATCCCTCCCAGTCCCACACATCACACGGGTCACCCCAGGGTGCTAAAGGTTCCATGACTGCAGTTTAATAAAGAAAAGTGGGATAAAAAATTAAAAGAATGAGCACATTAATGGAAGAAGAGGCATTAAATGTCACAGAGACCAGAGAATAAGCAGGAGGGGGGTAAAGTAAGCTCAAAGAAAGTGGTTTTCAACCTCTGCTTGTTGCATTTTGTGGGGCTAAAGTAATTAAGAAAAGGCAGTTTTCTGTCTGCCAGCTAGCCAAGACCCCAGTTTCTATCCTCACTCCACTGGAGACGCGCTGGGAAACCTTCAGGAAAGCTTCCCGGGGCTCTACCAGCCCAGGAGATGGATGGTGGGGATGGGAGGAACCCAGAGGAGGGTACAGCAGTGTGACCACCCCAAACCTGCCACTGTTCCCCATGGCCAGGGCTCACCTGGTGCACGCAGACGTTGCACTTGTCGCAGAAGACCATCTCGTTGCCGTCCTCCCCCTCGGGCGAGCGGCAAACGTCGCACACCACGTCCTCGTCGTACTCGATGCCCAAGCCCTCCTCCGTTTCGATGGCGATGTTCATGTTCTCATAGCACATGGTCTCCAGCTCCTCCAGCACTCGCTCCAGGGTGATCTCATCCAGCTCGGGCTTTTCTGCAAGGAAGAAGAGTAGATATTGATGCAGGAACCCTTCAGGGCAATGTTTTGCCAAAGGGCTGAGCTTTTCGGATGGCAAATCCAAGGTGACGGTAGGACAACGAGTCAGAAAAATGGGTTGTCTCCCCACCCCCGACTGGGGATGCAGTTTATGTTTCACACACAGTAACAAAATATTGCTGCTGGCTGAGAGGAAAGGAACCCCATTCAGCTGAAGCAATGCGGATAATTAGGTCTGACAGTTTAAATGTTCAAGGAGACAAGTTCCACAAAGATGCTTTCCGCGGCGAGGGCTCAGGCGAGCGCTGGCAACACGAAGTCAATGCTGTAATTGTTAAGGCTGAAAATTGACCCTTTTAGAGCCAATTAAATGGAACTGTAAAAGTGAAGCTGAAATTGAGGACAAATAAAGTTTCCCCCCCCCTCCCCCCCTCCAGTTGGGTTTAGAGCAACTAGAAGGTCAGACACTGCTGGGTCACACTTTATTCCCCTCCGTACAAGTGGCACGGGTGCTTTGCCAGAGGTTTCTCCAGAGTGACCACCAGGAATAGGAGTCCAAGAACCAGAAGGTGGCTTTTTCAGAGCAGCAACCTCCAGCAGCAGGATACCCAGCCACCGTTACCAGGGAGGATGCTGCTGCCAGGAGCCTGGCAGCACTAAAACGGTGCTGCTCTTCAGCACTGCTCTCAAAGGTGCCTCTCACCCACACATGAAGACCCCAGTACCGTAATCACAATGTGAGATGACTCCAGGTAAGGAGAAAAAAGAAAAAAAGTTTTTAAAAAAAAGGTAAAAAGAACCTGTCAGCAGCAGGAATGAGGTTCTCTGTGAGGGGTCAAAGGCAGAGTTAAGCCCCCACATCATACCCCATCTCCCCCTGAGCACTATTTCACCTCCGGGGAAAGGCAAGGAGATGGGGACAGATGCAATACAACACTTTTAATCATAGAATCATAGAATCATAGAATGGTTAGAGTTGGAAGGGACCTTAAAGATCATCAAGTTCCAACCCCCCTGCCATGGGCAGGGACACCTCTCACTAGAGCAGGTTGCTCAAAGTCCCATCCAACCTGGCCTTAAACACTTCCAGGGATGGGGCATCANTGGCTTTCTGGGCTGCCAGTGCGCACTACTGGGGTGTAGAGCTTCTCATCCATGAGCACTCCCAAGTCCTTCTCCTCAGGGCTGCTCTCCAGCCATTCTCTGCCCAACCTGTATTTGTGCATTTCACTGCTGTGTCTTCTCCACGGTGACAGCCAGGATGCTCCAGAACGTACCAGACAGCGGAGGAGCCTGCCCTGGTGCTGCTGCCCACCTTTCTCGTTGCAAGGCAACAGGAGAAAAATAATCTCATTTACGAGCAGAGAAAGGGGGAAAAACGGCTTGAGGAAGTATTAACATGAAGGAGTTACTGTTTATATTTGCCATCTCTCGAGCCACAGTCTGACATCCCTGTCCCAGGCCCCTGGAACTGGGGACACTCGGGTCCCAAGCAGCGTTTCCAGCCCCTCCAGAGAGATGATCCCAGCAGAGGCTGCACTTTTCCCCCCAGAGATGGCCACGGATGGGCTGAAAAACTCTGTCAAGGGGGAAAGCAACCCGTGGGCGAGCTCGGCAAGCAAACATGCCATTGTCTGCCTTTTTAAGCTCTTCCCCGATGTTTCGCCTTGGCACGCTTTCCCTTGGCTTGACAAGTCTCTGCAAACATCTAGCCTGGCATTTTACATGTCTGTGTCGAGTCTGAGATACCATCTCAGACAGACAACACCATTCCCTATCGCAGCCCTTTCAAGAGCCGGGGCTGCTGTGCTGCAACACGCCGAGGGACCTGGCGATACCTGTTTTTATTACGGATCCCTGCAGAGCCCCAGGCTGGCACCGGGGCGATGTGAAGCATCCCATGCTGGCACAGCGAGCCCCGGAGTTGGGATGTAGCCTTGGCATGGTGCTGGTTGGATGCAACAGGGCAGGGAGCAGGTCACAGGCAAAATCAGAGCGTTATTTTTGCCTTAGTGGTGTCCCCTTTATAAACACACTGCCCGAACTGCACTTGCTACACAAAGAACCATAAACCGTGACTTCTTGTGAGTGTTAAACAAGCCCAGCAAGAACATTCTGCTCTTGGTCAGTGTTTCATCCGTGACCATGACCCCTGGCACCTAAGTGTCAGCCTCTAATTATTCCCTTTGTCCCAACATTCCAGGTCCTGCTGTCTCTGAGCTTCTGGAAAGCAAAAGGCACGGAGATGCTGGGAGGGCTGGGGCAGGCTGAGAGAGTTGGGGGTGTTCAGCCTGGAGAAGAAGAAAAGGCTCCTGGGAGACCTTAGAGCACCTTCCAGTCCCTCAAGGGGCTCCAGGAAAGCTGGGGAAGGATTCTTGATGAGGGAGGGGAGCTACAGAATGAGGGGGAACAGTTTTCAACTGGAAGAGGGGAGATTTAGATTAGAGATTAGGAAGAAATTCACTGGCACAGGCTGCCCAGAGAAGCTGTGGCTGCCCCATCCCTGGAGGGGTTCAAGGCCAGGTTGGATGGGGCTTGGAGCAACTTGTTCTAGTGGAAGGTGTCCTTGCCGAGGTCAAGGGGTGTGGGACTGGATGGTCCTTATGGTCCCTTCTAACTCAAACCATTCCATGATTCTGTGAAAATGATGATTAAAGTGTTCCCAGTGCTTTTCCCCACGCACTTTCTAGAGCTGGCCCGTGCTGAGGGCAGGCAGAGCACCGGCAGCTGCAGGCAGCGCCAGGAAGGAAAGGGAGGGAGGTTTCCACAGGAATCATGACCCTGACCTGCCCGCAGGGTCGGGATCGTGCTGGCACTGCCGCCGTTCCTGTTCCACCTCCAGTGGAAAGAACCTGCTCCCATCCCACCTCCTGCACTTCCCACCCGCAGCAATGCCCTGGCATCACTTAACGCGGGGGTGAAAATCCCTGCTGATCCCTAAACTCTCCTGCCAGAGCAAGGACAACCCTTTTCCCAGGGTCTCCTTATCAGTTTACATGCAATGTGGCTGTTATACTGCTACCTCAAAAAATATAGACCTACCTCCCTCCCTCCCTCCCGCACACACACACACACACACGCTCTCACACTCCATTTAGATGTAATTACATTAGGAATTTGTTTGCCAAGTGCCATTCAGAATACCTCGGAGCCTATTGAATTGACAATTGCACTTGATGGGGATGAAGCGATTAATCGCTTATGAAACGCTAAACAATGGGGCCTGGGGGTGAAGTGCTTTTTCCGTTTGTGCTCCATTTATCTCCTTCTGCATCATCTGAAGTTTGTGCCATCAAACTCCATTCATAAAATTGTCATCTTTTTGGCTGCAAAAATGCTATCTGTGTTGACCACGGCCAGCTAAATAGCAAACCCAAAAATACTTCACCAAGACACTCCCTGTGCACACGCAATTGACACCGCTCTTGTCCCCAGGGAAGGAAGAGCAAAGACCCAACTACTGATCTTGGGTACAATGAAGACATCCATCAACATCCAAGGAGTGAGTCACACTTGAGGCCATCACTGGGACTGTGGGCTCTACCCATCCCCTTGGTCAGTTGGGGTCATCTGTCCCCACTGTGTCTTCTCCCAACTTCTTCTGTCACCCCCCAGCCTACTGACTGGTGGGGTGGTGTGAGGAGCACAAAAGGCCTTGACTGTTCAACAACCACCAAAAGCAGCAGTCTGCCACCAATGCCACTCCTAACCCAAATCCAAAACACAGCCCCACACCAGCTGTTAGCAATAAAGTCAACTCTATCCCAGCTGGAACCTTGTCATTCTCCACCCTGTACTCCATACCATTTCTGTCATGCTCAGGTCCCACATCATCCACTAATCACCACTCTCCTTCCCATCCTTTGATAGAACACACAGGTATAATTCCTTTAGTCTGTGGACCATCCCTGTGGAATATCTGTAAAATGCTTGTAAATGTCCATAAATGTTCACAAAATGTCCACTGAGCTCATTTAGACCATGTCTTTGGATTGAGACCCTGGTCCAGGTTGCCCAGAGAAGTTGTGGCTGCCTCATCCCTGGAGGGGTTTGAGGCCAGGCTTTGAGCAACCTGGTCTGGTGGGAGGTGTTGGAACTGGAGGGATCTTGAAGGTTCCTTCCAACCTGAACCATTCTATGGCTTCCGGCTCCATCTGTTATGGTGGTGACTCAGGACAGGAGAGGTGGTGCATTGCATGGAGTTACTGGGCACCAAAGATAGTCCAGGTGAGGTCACTGCTGCCCTTGCACTGCTTCTTGTAAGGCTTGTCCTCCACCAGTTCCTGCTCTATGAATTCTCATGACATGCAACTCAAAATCCAGGGAGCACTGCCTCCCATCCCAGTCGGAGAAGACCCTCTCCCATCCCAGAGCATGGTGCTGGCTGGCAGCAGGTACCCAGCCAAAGGAAGCTTCCCCCAGAGGAGAAGAAGGACTTTACTTTGGAAATAGAGGAGGAGAAGAGGTGCCAGACGATGATGCACTACAGGAGGTCTCCACATCTGATTTGGGAAGGGAAAACATGCAGGAACCTGGTGTTTCTTTTGAATTTTGCTCCCAGCAGAAAACTCTTCCCCGTACCTCTGCCATCACTGTCTGCCACCATCCCCGCAGCCACCTAACATCCCTGTTACCCCCGGGGGGCTGCCAAGGTGCCCACCCTGACCCTCAGCTCCCCCTAACCACCCATACTAAGGCTGAAACACAGAATTTATATATTTTAACCCAAAGGAGCTGGGCTGGCACTGAAGGCACAGCACTGGGTCTGGGAAAACCACAAGGCACATTCCTTTGCACAACGCCGCTCTCCGTTATAATTGCTTCTGTAATATCCTAATTTATGTGGCATGAAGGAGCAATATTCTTCTGCTAAATGAATTCTCAGCTACTCCTCGTTGTGGTGAGAGCCGACTCACTGCATGGGGAGGAAGTCAAAAAAAAAAAAGATAGGTGGAGAACCACCTTTCACAAAACGGAGACCAATTTGTGACTAAACTGCGCTCCACTAAAATCAATTTACTGAAACAATAAATCCTTTTACCCTGTGGAGGATACCTGGAGATAAAACAGCTCATGAACAAACAGCCGTCAGGACTGCAGGCTGTGCCATCAGTTGATTCACAAGCTACAAATCTCAGAGTCTATTTTTCAGTAAATATGTACACAAACAAGCAAAATTACTGTTTTTCTTAGGGGGAAAAAAAAAAAAAAGGAAAACACTTGTGAGATGATGCAGGCTTAGAATCATAGAGTAATAGAATGGTTTGAATTGGAAGGGACATTAATCATCATCCAGTTCCAACTCCCCTGCCCTGGGCAGGGACACCTCCCACCAGACCACGTTGCTCCAAGCCCCATCCAGCCTGGCCTTGAACTCCTCCAGGGATGGGGCAGCCACAGCTTCTCTGGGCAACCTCTTCCAGTGCCTCACCACCCTCACACCAAAGAATTTCTTCCTAGTATCTCATCTCAATCTCCTCTCTTCCAATTTAAAACCGTTCCCCCTTGTCCTGTCACTACACTTCCTGACAAGGAGTCCCCCTCCAGCTCTCCTGGAGCTCCCTTCAGATCCTGGGAGTCTGCTCCAAGGTCTCCCCGGAGCCTTCTCTTCTCCAGACTGAGCAGCTCCAGCTCATCCCTTAGTATTTCTGAAAAACAGAGAATGAAAAGAAGCCAGCTCCCTGATGGGACAGGGGTGTTCACAGAAGGCATGGGGACCATGGGCTCCTGAGATCTCCCAGCCCACTGTCCCTCCAGCTTGCCCTGGGCGAGTCACTCCAAACCCACCTGCTTCAGCTCCTGCCTCAGCAAAGCTGTGCTGAGGATCCTTCCCACCTCGGATCCCGGGAGAATGAAAGCAGGCCAAAGAGAAAAAGCACTGATGAGATGCTAATACTGCGTTTAGGTACCACCACGCAGAAGAACACTTCGGGAGAAGCACAATCTGCCTCTGAGTAAGGCCAGGAGCTGAGCACCCACGTGCTCAAGACACCCATGGGGACACCAGTCCTCACTATCCCAAGCTGGGTGCTTCCTTGGGCATCTTCTGTCCCAAACTTCCTTGGAAACGGTCAGGAGATGATGGACGACCACCCGGCTACCCACCCAGACCACCCAGGACCACCCTCCACCCCATCACCTGCAGGCACACGATGCCTGAGGAGATGGGCAATTCTACCTTCTGTTTTTTAATCAACATTATTTATAAATCCACCTGACCAAGAAAACAAACAGTGACCTGAGCCCAGCATCCCCAGCGAAACCTGGAGACATTCTGTTACTAACGCAGCCTCGCTAATGCACTTAAAAGATTTACAGGAACCAATTATCACCCTTTCTGCCACCCACTGACATCAATTATTGCTCAAATTTAAGATGATGACAAAATGGTTTCAGAAGCCACTTTATAAGCTGCTGTTTCTCTCTCTCTTTCTCTCCAGCAACAGCCAGCACCGACAGAGCTGTCCCGGAGCACTGCTGATGAAAGGCTCCTCGCTCCACCCAGCAGCAAAACTCCCAATATTGCTGGAAACCACCGCAATCACCGCGAGGGATTTATGGAAAACAGCTCCACGACGACTTGACAGACAAACCCATGAAAAAACGCGGAGGCAAAACGTCTTTAAAGCCTCTCCCACCGATTTCCAGCCCCGCTAATCTATACATTAGCACAGCTTTCCTGGCAATATCTGTTTATGTAAGGAGTTAAGTAAGCTCAGCTTATTAAATCGGGGTATTGACACCTACATTAAGAGCAACAGCTCGTTGGCGAGTGTGGCACCTGCCCCCGGGCAGCTCGGGCGAGTCCTCCTCCCGTTGATACCCACGGCGTTAATCCCCATCGACGGCGTTGTAATTGAGAACAGCTTCCAGCCCTAAATCTGTTCCCAGGATACTTCTACGCTGCACACCGGGTACCTCGATTAAAAACATCTCTCCCTTGCAATATCCTGTCGGGTGGTGGAGGATTTGCCGGTTGTTTGTCCACCCTGGCACCCGAGAGTTCCACCGCTGGAGCGATTCCTCCTGCCCCGAGCTCAGGATCTCGGCGGAGAACAAAGATTCCAGGCTACGGGCGGCTGTTTGTTGTGGGCTGCAGCACAGACATGTTAGGAAACAGCTCCAAACTGGCAGGATTTCCTCAAAGCAAAACAAAACAAAAAAAAATCCAAACAAACAGACCCTGAATTATTAATGGATGGAGCTCGCTCAAGCGCAATGATGGGGTTCCACCACCCGAGTGCTCCCTTATGGCTGTGAGCTGGGGGAAGACACCTGAAAGGGGGGAAGCTGGTGGTTGAAGGGAAGGGATCCCAGTATAAAAAGGGCAGATCTTGCACAGCCTGGGGATGGGGAGCATCCCTGCGGGGGGACAGCAGCCCTGGGATGCTCTGCACCTGGGGGCTGTGGTCCCCATGGCAGCACTTCCCCCAGCTCGCAGCACCAGCAGGGACTGGGATGGGGCAGGGAATTGCACCCAAAGCCATTAAAATAAGGAAAGAACTTCAAATGACAGATTTTGGGGTGGTCCTGTGCAGCGGATGGACATGGTGATGGTGATGGGCACCCATGGGTGGGTGGCAGCTCTGCCCAGGTGGTGCCTAAGTGCTGCCTTGGAGGGAAAAAGGGGTTCCACGAATCCCAAAAGGACGTGGTAGGATGGGATCAGCCTTAGGCACGGACTGCTGGAGCTGCTGGGTGGCAAGCAGCCGCTCTCTCCGAGGCATACACACATTCACAGCCCCTGCTCCATTGAGCACATCTTCCCTGGAGGAGGAGGGGGGGTTACTCCACCGACTTGGGTTTCTTCCACGTCTACTTGACCAAGCTCACCTCCACCAAGGGAGGCATCATCTCATTAGCACACAGCCGTATCTCAAGCACGCGGTGATGAATTCCCCCCGGGAGCTTCAAAAGCAAATAGATGTGACCTTTGCATGTTCCTGCCATAAAATACCAGGAACACCTCCAGCTCCCAAGATAGAAGCTGTGGTGGGCATATGTGAGCAGCATACACCATATGGATTAAGTCAAGGGGAATACTTAGAAACTTCGGCTCTGCCTTCAGCAAAATTGATGCCGGCGACGTTTTTTTAGCAATTTCTTGAGGATTTTGCCGTGTGTTTATGAAGTGCCGATCACCGCAATGGCATCTTTCAGCCCAGGTCTTTGAAGTCTCTCTCTCTAGCCCCGCTCTTACAATAGCTTTGGATTTAGTGGAGATCACAAAATACAGCATAAAATGTTAATATTAAAACGAAGACTTTCCTCTAAAAGGAAAGGCCTGTGCTGCCTGGAGTGGCATAGACATAAATCTGGTTCAGGGTTTCATTCAGACTCCTTCAGACCCACTTTTTTTTTTTT
>VXBW01002122.1:285641-329578 GCA_013400375.1 Thinocorus orbignyianus | reverse complement strand
TTTTTTTTTTTTTTACTATCTCATATTGCAGCAGCAACAAATAAAACACTTAGGCATGCTTAAATATTGATCTCATCCCCAGCACACAGAAGTTCCTTTCCACCAAGTGCAGTAACAACTACGGAGGCATCTTACGGGGGGTGTTTAAAACTATTTAGAGCTCTTTTATCTGTAAAACTTTTGCTTTTCGGAGCAAATTCCACCTAGTTGGGAGAGGAGCCAGCAGAGCGCAGGGAGCTGGAGCTATCTGGAGGTTTATCTGATCTGGGTGATAAAATTCCATCCCTGGGGTGACCTAAAAAGGACTGGAAAAGGCATGTGCTCTGTGCTACGTGGATCAACGCGGCGCTAACGGCGAAGTGAGATGGATGATCTCATAGGTGTTTTCCAGCTCTCCCCCCCGCGGCACCTCCAGAGCCAGTCAGAGTCCAGGCTCCTTTGTCATGAAATATTTTGGCAATGACACGTTGTGCCCCTGGACTGCCCAGTGACAACAGCTCAGCTAAACACCCGGGAGGAATTTCAACTTCTGCATATCTCCTGAGGCCGGGAGATAATTCCCGACTTCTCTGAATAGGAGGAGAGGCTGCCATTCTCCAGTTAAGTCACGTTAATGATCTCAGAGATTAACGGAGCCGGTTTGGAAATCTCAGTATGTCATTAATGTCGAGGGCTTCCGGGAGAAAGCGCTATTTATGGACCGCCTTCAGAACGACCCAGGCAGGCAGCAATCTTCTGTGCTGGGTGGTGAAGGGCACCCAAAATCCCATCCCCACTGCACGGCTTCCTCCACCTGGGAAGCAGAGGGAGCAGAGCCTGTGCTCCAGCACAGCCCATGAGGTGAGCAGTGATACTCACAGCTTTCCTCTACCTGCACCCAAAACCCATCACTTCCACAGGCAGGAAAATGCATCCTCAAAGAAGTTGGCTGCTTGTGCCATCCTGATGCCCCGTAGTATCCACAGTCCATCCCTGAAGCATCCATGGTCCATCCCTGAAGCATCCGTGGTCCAGTCCCTCAACCTCTGTGGTCCAGGCTCACAGCATCCATGGTCCAGCCCTGAAGCATCCGTGGTTCAGCCCTGAAGAATCTGTAGTCCAGCTCTGCAGCCTCCACAGTCCAACCCCGCAGAGTCTGTGGTCCAGGCCCACAACATGAATGGTCCAGCCCTGAAGTATGTGTGGTCCAGCCCCACAACATCCGTGGTCCAGCCCTGCAGTCCCTATGGGCCCAGCCCTGAAGTATCCATGGTCCAGCCCCACAAAATCCATGGTCCAGCCCTACAAAACCCATGGTCCAGCCCTGAAGCATCTGTGGTCCAGCCCCACAAAATCCATGGTCCAGCCCCACAACATCCGTGGTCCAGCCTCAAGACAGCCGGTGTGGGGTGATGGTCCCACAGCCCTCAGCACCATCACCTGTCCTGCTCCCTACCTGCCAGAGCCCCAGCTGCCCGTGGCACCGGGGATGGGTTATTAATCAATGCCACATGCTTTCCCTTTCAAGTCACCGGAAAAAATGCACTAGCCCTCGCATTGCTAGAGAAGTCAGGAGGGCTGGGGGATGGGGCCAGACATCAGAGTCCTTGGGGCTGAAGCCATACCCACAGTGGATTTCACATGCCAAGCACCGGTTCGCAAAGCTCCTCTCTCCCCAGAATATTTAAGGCTCAGGCAATAATTACAGTGCTCTTTCAGCAGCAGAAATGGGCTGGAGGATCAGCTGGTGGACAGTGAAGCTCCCTGCTGAAATCCCCTGGGTTTGCTATTAACATCGAGAGATGGTTATTGAAGGAGGGCTCAGGGACTTCATCAGGAACCATGGTCCCACTCAGCCCAAAGCTGCACAAACACCTCCTAAGGACCTCGACAAGCTGGTAAATGACAAGGAGTTGGAGGAAGGAAAATTCAGCTTGGTTGACATTGCAGAGAGGGTCAGCAGCCAAGCACCCCCTGTATCCCAGCACCAAGGATGCCACGATGCCAGCCCACCCGACACGTTGCAAGGAGTGGGGCCACCAGGGGCACGAGGCTGTGAGGATGCTCAACCTCCCCTCCCAAACCCAACAAGCTCCTGTCCGCGCCCCAACGGCACCCATCTCACCTCACCCTCCCAGTTATCCATCAGCCTGGGAGCTCCACATCTGAAAGCCATTTAAGACACTGCATTTGTAACCTAATACTTTGAAAAAATAATAAAGCCAGCCAAATTTAACCCAACTGAGCTGGAGAATCCAGATCTCTGCCTCACCGCCTTTCTAGAGACTTAAGAAATATGTATATGAGGGAGGTGGAAATACAGACAAACCTTCTCTGGAGCCCAGAGACACCTCTAATGGCCACCCAGCTGTGGAGATGGCAAGGGAAATGCAGCAGGAGACACGGTCAGAAGGATGGCCAGGGTGGCACAAGCTGGTTTCTCAGAGCAGTAACTGCAGCTGTGCAGCATTAGGAAACGTGGATCCTCTGCAAGGCACCCAAGCTGGAACAAGCCATGCAGCTTTGCCCATGAGCACCCTCTGCTCTGCCCAAGGACTTGACCACAGGTGCCAGTGTCTCAGAACCTGGGTGTGCTAATGACAAAGCTGAGCCTGCTGATACCAAACCTGTTAACGAGGGCAAAGCTGACCAGGGCCCCACAACACTAAGATTATGGGAAAGCCAACACACAGGATATGTGTAACAGATAATTGGCTAAACTCTAAAAGCAGCCACTGCAACCTTCTCAAGGTCCTGCAGAACATGGTAAATACAATTTGCTTGTAAACCATTAGTCCAACAGAAGATCTCTGATCTCTGATCTCTGCAACCAATGTGGTGGCCAAGTTCTTAGTCTGTTGATGCTTCACACAAGCCTACAGAACTAAACCTCACTGCAATTTACTGAATCTCACCACGGGGCTTTGCGAGGCGTCTGTGAGACACATCACAGCCTCCCTGTCCCACGCTGCACAATCCCCTCTGCTCAAGCGCCTTCTCACACACCTTGAAAGACCTTTGCAATGGGGAGCATTTCTTCACCTAGACACACTTCAGCTTTCACTGACCTCCCAAGGGGAAAGTTTTATTCTGTTGTTGTTCTTACCTGCATGGCAGGAGCCACACCAGCACAACCCTTGCCTAACAAGGACTGGAAAATCCCTCCACGGTCTGGCAGGACTACACCCCCACGTGTCCCTGCCAAGAGATCTGCCCAGCAGACCATGCTAAGCACAAGTGGCAGTGGTCAAATTCCGAGTCCGGGTACTTGCACTCAAGCGAAATGCTCCGATGGATTTTAGGAATGTGCAGTGATATAACAGCAGCGACGCAGCCAGCACCACGCTGCAGTATTTGGAGACACCTGGGAAAGGAGAGGCGACCCAGGACCAGCATGTCTGTGAATTACACATCTTGACTAAGAAATTCTCCTTCCTCTGACTCCATCTGCTCAGTTGGCTACAGCCAGAGAAATGTTTTCAGATATGGCCAAAGAAAGAAGAGTCAGGGTCGACAGACTCATCCTGACCAACACCTCCTCCTGCAGCACGGATGCTGCAGGGATGAGGACAGGAGATGACAACGGTCATGCAATCAGAGCATGCAATCCTGGGTGAGCTGGGTCTATGGGTTCTTCTGCAAACCAGAGCCCTGCTCCATGGGGCACCCTTGCATTGTTCCTATCATCATCTGGTTTGCCCCATTCTCCTTGCATCACATGCCAAAACCCTTACGTGTAGTGAGAAGCACTGAAATGCACTCAAGATCCTGTGCTGCAGCAATTCTTGCCATCTCCTTTGGAGACCACGAACAAAAACTTCTTCTTTAAGGCCTTGTGTTCCACAAGATCACTTAAAAAGACTGAATGCCCACTCTGGGATGCCCAGGCAAGGAGAAAAACAGCAGAAATACTCACCCATCTCCTTGAGTTCCATATTAACAAGCTCCAACCAGCAAGCATCGAGCTCGTCCAGGTCATAGCGGCTCACTCCTTGCAAGTAAGTCCTCGTGGCTTCTGAAATCTCGGAGCTGGGCAGGCTGCTTGGTGAAACCTGTGAAGGTGAGTTTTCCAGCTGTGGTATGATCCTGGAAGAAAAGAAGGAGAGTCTGAGAAAGAGCAAAAGTTTCCCATTTCTTGCCATGGAGGGTGCAACCATGCTGTCCCCAAATCTGACTCAAAGAAGGAAAGCAAGCTCAGCAAAACCAAAGGGCTTTTGTGCTCCTGGTGTCGTCTCCTGTGCTTCAGACGCTCTGAGGACCACAACTTGGACACAAGCACTTTCCCACAGACCTGAGCACCTTATGTGATGGTTTGAGATGGGATGGGTCAAAGCAAGCTGACTTTTACAAAATGCTGAGCAAAGACCAATCGCCAGCTCCCTATCCCAGGACCTCAAACCCGGAGTTTATGCTTTTCCCAACGTCCCAGAGAAAAGCAGTGTGGGGAAGTGACAGCGTGGTGGCACAGCTCCAGCACTGTGCCCACTGCTGAGGGCCAGCCCGCATCCTGCTCTGACATGGCTTTGGCTACTGCAGAGCTGGCCATGGCCACCCACCTCAGGGTATGATGAGGAGCAGTCTGAGAATCAGGAATTTTGGGGTTTGGCTTGTGTCTCCATCTGCCTCGGTGTATTCTTCCCTACACATTGGTGGCATAACATCAGTCCTTTCAAAAATAAAGCTGGTACTGGTGCCACACACAGGTTTTACTGCTCCATTTCATTCTTCCTAAACACCCACTGATGTTTTTGGGTACGAAGCAGCCCCCTCCCCGCAGGGCTCCGCGCTGCAGAGCAGCCCCAGGGAAGTACTGAGCGGGCGGCTCTGTGCCTGGATCTCCACGGGAACGTGCCTGCTCTTCAGCAGCTCCACAATTCCTCCTCACACCATGAGGAATTAAGCCATTTTTCCACTTTGCGTGGCTCCTTTCTTCCTCCCCGCCCCGCACTGCCACCAGCCTGGTGGCAGCAGCCTCCTACAGCCGCTGGCATCAACCTCGCATCACTCCCCCTGAGGTTAGAGGGTTGTTTCTCCCCTTGGGGGGGTCATGCAGGAATGGTCTATCAGGGCACAAACAGCCCATTTAGGAGAAATAATGCCGTCCTGCCTGAGAAACTTAGAAATTTGATGTGGAAAGCACATACAAGGACAAGACCAGGGCTGTTATGAATAGCGACGTTCTTGCCCAGAGCCAGTGGTCCTGCCAGCAAGGGAGGACCGTGACACCAATCCACCCCTGCTCCATGGCATCCCACATGCCCCAAAGGCAGGATGAGCCCGAGCCACAGGATAAACAGGAGGACAAGGCTTTGGGAAGAGCTTCTGCTCACCCCTGTCATCTCAGCCAGGTTGCTGACCCAGCAGTGGCATCGCCACGTGCTCCGTGTCCCGTCAATACGAGACTCTCTGCCCAGCAGATAAATTTAAGCTCAGTGCCCTGTCCTAGTTACAGTGGGAAACATGAGCTCAACCAGCAGCAGCCGAGCACCTTCCCTCACCATGACCTGCCCAAAGCACTCAGCGGGAGCAAAGGTGTCCATTGGGTCTCCTTGGAGGTCTCTGAGGGCTGGAGGAAGCCCCCAGCTCTGCCAGTGCTCCCCTCCTCGCCTGGTCTAGGACCAAGCTGAAGGAAAAATGGGTTACAGGTTGGCAACCAGAAGTTGCCCAGCTTTTCCTGCTGCCCTGTCTCCGACGACGCCCACAGTCTCAGCCAGGTTCTCTGCTTCCAGCCCCACTGCACTGAAGTAGATTTGATGGGCTCACACTGACAGCTGGTCCCAATTTGGGTTCGTGGCAACTTTTCTTCACTTACAGCAATGGTTTTCCCACTTATCTACAGAAATTAACTCTTCATATGTGAAAAAACAAGGTCTGATGGACACGATGGTCCAAATACTCATAGCAACAAGTGACTCCTCCAGCCACCGACTCTGCACAAGCAACTTCTGCCAATTTACCAGGGCACAGCAGAGACCACATTCTGGTCCTGGGCTGCTCAGATGAGACACCCAAGTTGTCCAGTGCAGGAACCCACTCCCCAGAGCACCCTTTGCAGGCAAAGCGACCCCTAATTTAGCCAAGCCCCCATGCTGCCATCACAGGATGCCTCCAGCATCCTTGGAAGGACCCATCCATCCCTTTGGCAGGCTCGGCAACGGAGAACATCCCATGGTGGGCTGCGAGATCCATTCCAAGCCCTCTCTAATTGCCACCAGAGGGGTCGGGAAGAGGAGCTGGCTCATCTGCTGCAAACTCCCCGCACGGAAAGCGACCAGGAGCTGGCTGTCAGCTCTTCTGCCTCTTCTTGGCAACTCTGTGGCAACACACACGCCACTTGCCACGCACACGTCAACAGCGTCGCGCGTAGTGACACACAAGCAGGGGACGAGCTGGAAATGAAAAGCAGCCTGCGGTGCCAGCTGACAGATCCCCACAAAGCCAGTAGCTGGAACCTGCTGCGGTATTTGCCCAGCTCGCATTTCTTCCCCAAAATACCACCTCCCGGCACAAATGTCAACACGGAAAAAGGCTGCAGAGCAACAAACAAGCAAACAGCGACCTGCTGCAGCGCATCATGAGTCCTGTGTCCAGCTCTGCAGTCCTAAACACAGAAAGGACATTGAACTGTTGGAACAGGTCCAGCGCAGGGCCACCAAGATGATTAGAGGGATGGAGCACCTCTGCTGTGAGGACAGGCTGAGAGAGCTTGGGCTGTTCAGCTTGGAGAAGGCTCCGGGGAGACCTGATAGCAGCCTTCCAGGATCTGAAGGGAGCTCCAGGAGAGCTGGGGAGGGACTCTTTGTCAGGAAGTGGAGTGACAGGACAAGCGGTAATGGTTTTAAATTGGAAGAGGGGAGATTTAGATGAGATATTAGGAAGAAGTTCTTTACTGTGAGAGTGGTGAGGCACTGGAACAGGTAGCCCCAAGAAGTTGTGGCTGCCCGATCCCTGGAGGGGTTCAAGGCCAGGCTGGATGGGGCTTGGAGCAACCTGGTGTGGTGGGAGGTGTCCCTGCCCAGGGCAGAGGGGTTGGAACTGGATGATCTTTAAGGTCCCTTCCAACTCAGACCATTCTATGATGCTATGACTCCCACAATGCCAGGTCCATCTCAGCTTTGCAAAGTCCCAGACCTTGGAAACAGTGGTCTTGGAGGAAAAAAGCCACCTCCTCCAACTGGGATGAATGTTCCCGTTGGAAAGAGCTGTCCGAGCAGGCAGGGGACAGCGCTGTAAGCCTTGGTTAAGCCAAGTTGCACAAGCTGGTGCCCCCACCGCCGGTGGTGACAGGCGACAGCCTGACACTGGGCCAGCGGGGGATGCGCGGGAGAAAGCAGCCACTATTTTTAGCCTGGCTTTTATAAAAGTGCAAAGATTAATGCTCTGGGTACATATCAAAGGGGCAGCCCAAACAGGTTGTTCTACTGTACTGACAGCCAGGGAAATGCACCAGGGCTGACAGAGGATGCTAACCGGAGAAATTCAGCCCCAAAGTGTGTGTGTGACCTCTGCCTTCTCACCCAAGGGAAAGGAAAGTCCCTTCTCCCGTGGGAAAGGACTTTTGCTGAAGCTAATGCTCAGGGATGGGCAACAAGTGGCTTTTCTCAGTCTCACAGCCACTTCTTGAAACGTACTGACCCCCCAAAACCCGGCTGTGTGTCCCAGACCTGGATCTGATCTCAGATCTCCCAGATCTGGTGAGGCAGAGATCACAGTGAGCACCCCAAGGTCACTGATGGTGACCACCCCGCCAGCACAAAAGCTCCACATTCAGCCCTTCCTAACGTTAGGAAGTGAAAACTCTATTTTAACCGAGTTCCAACTGTTAGGAATGCCGTTAGGAAGATAACTGGGAAGTTAACTCCTAACGGAGTGAAAAACTCTGTTTTAAGGGGAATTCACACAGCGATTCACCTTCTCGCCACGTCACTGATGATGACGATCAAGTTAATTAAGACACAAAGATCTGACGGGGAGCTCCACATGCTGGCTGGCACTCAGTTTAAAAGGTCTGAAACGTGCCAAGGCAGCGATGGCAGCTGCCTCCCCCTCGCCTGGAAACACCCGTTCTGGGGACGCAGGGCTGCAGCACTCGGCCACCACAGCACCATCTCGCTGCCGTCTGCTGCTGTTATTCCATTCTACGGGGAAAAAGTATGAATATGAAAGTAAAAAGCTAAACTTTACTTCTGGAGTTTCTCCTTCGTGGGCAGGACCCTGTGCCCACCATGGGCTGGCATCCCCTGGAGTTAACTGGGATTTAGGTTCTCTCGTTTCAAATACCAGCAAAGAGTCTCGGAAATGAAGAAACTGCATAAAGAAGGCACCTGGTGGAGAACTTCTAACCCCAAAACCTGTTTTCTGTAATAGACGGAAGAGATGAAAAAGGAAAGATATCCCAAATAGTCCACAGCCTACCGAGCCCCTTGGCACAAGAGCTCTGAGGATGATGCAGCCACAGGGGAGGAAAGGACCAGGCTGGATGGGGTTTTGAGTAACCTGGTCTGCTGGGAGGTGTCCCTGCCCATGGCAGAGATGATCTTTAAGGTCCCTTCCAACTTACCCATTCTATGATTCTATGAAAGTGCATCAGCCAGAGCCTCCCCAGAGAGTGTCTCTTCTGTTCCAAGAGGTGCAGAACTCTGCTGGGGGCTCAGACAGGACACCCCGGGTCTCCGGGAAGCCCAAAGAGGATGCGATGCCTTGAGGTGAGCAGTCTACTGTCAATTCCTGGATTTCCTTTAGTGGGTAAAATCATGTTCCTAAAAAGCAACACACTGACACACCTGCAAGAGCTGCTCGCTGTTCAGAAATGAAGATCAATGACTGCAGAGACAGCTGCCTTGGGCTAGAAGAAACGGTGGAAGGAAGAGATGGCACAACTGAACACAAGAAAGCAATCCTTTGGGAAAAAAACCCACGCCCTGATTTACAGCAATAGAGACAATAGACCATGCTGTGTCCCCCTCCTCATCTACAATAACCATAAGAAAATCGGGGCCTGGAAAGCTGTGAGCTTTGTGCTGGTCAGACACACTGCAGTGCAGGCACGGCTAGAAAAAGGGAAGGAACCATCCAGGTCACCTTCACCAGCATCTCCTGCCCACATCCCACTGGGCTCCGAGACCTGGGGCTGGCAGGGACATCATCAGGGCTTCACTTTCCTGCAGGAATGGGGCTTAACCCCTTTGGAAACAACCACTTTCCCAAATAGCTGCTCAGTGGAAAAAGGAAAACCCACCGGGATGTCTGCACACGTGCCACCAACTCACACGATTTCTGCGGTGAATTTTGCATGATGTGCTAACATCTTTCACATCCCGAGTTTAGGCATCACGATCCCACAGGAATCAATCCTTTCTTCTTCCTTCTAGTTTTGCTTTCTAAGTTTCCTCTCCTGACTTCTTATCTGCTTCAGGATGGACGCAGGAGATGAGGGATTCCCACAGATGTGACCAGGGCAGTGGTGGGCATTAGGTGCCCATAAGAGTCTGGCAGTAAGCAGATACATGCTTGAGGAGACGTTTTTCTAAATATTGGTTAAAATACCCATTCCTCAGCCACCAGCATGGCCATGCTGTTCCCTGGCATCTGCCTCGGCTCTGAGAGCGCCCGCACTCCCCTCCTGCCACAGACACCGAAGCAGCTGCCCAGGCATTCCATTGATTTTTCTTTTCTTGGAGAGAAAGCAAGAGTCAAACTCTTAATTACCTCAATTACCAGTTTTGCCATTTCCCTTTATCCGTATTCAAGGGCTTCTGCTGGCTTGTTCAGAACGTTTTTCTTCTTTTTAAAGCAGCAGATATAGTCAGGTAAACAGCAAAAGGAGAGCTGGGAAATTCATTGCCAGCTCATCCTCCAGATCGTTTGTGCTTATCTGCTCTCTCCATCAGGACCAATTCCTGCACAGACCTCCAAAGCACAAGAGGAATTTCATCTGTCTTCAAGGGTTTTTCCCATTCCCCGTGAGTTTCGATGCTTTAGTCGTTCATCCCTAGTCTTGTTTTCAAAAAAGAACGCGCTCAGCCCCAGGCTGTACCAGCCCTGGCATGTTCCAAGTCAATGGTGACGGTGACACATGACCACCCCCACAGCCAGGAACCCTGAGCAGGGCATGTCCAACCAACCTACCCAGACTG
Organism: Thinocorus orbignyianus; assembly: GCA_013400375.1. Classification (NCBI taxonomy): domain Eukaryota; kingdom Metazoa; phylum Chordata; class Aves; order Ciconiiformes; family Thinocoridae; genus Thinocorus; species Thinocorus orbignyianus. The sequence continues at coordinate 319,463 of VXBW01002122.1, read as the reverse complement.
GGTTTGTATAAAAAGCAAGAACACACTCCAAAAAAGCCCCAAACCACATCCCTCAACCTAAACTATAGCAAGAGAGTCTTAGGTAGCAAGCAACGTGTTATGAAGCACATGGGCAAGGCAAGATCCCAGGCTTCTGAGGCTCTGTGATGTGCAGGGGGGGTTGAGAGAAGGGGAAACATCACCTGTGACCCTAGGTTGGGGATGGTAATGGTTGTGAGGCTGGGCTGTTTCATACGCCAACAGGGAATGTCTCAAACGCACCAGAATGGGCGGGTGGCAGAGCATAAATACTACCAAAGAGGGAAATTAAAACATTACAGAAACAACCGCCATGGCCTGAAAGTTCATTAGTACAACACAGGTGCAACACAGAAACTCGCTACCCTGTTACAGCAACTGAGGATTTTCTTCATCTCAAACATTCCTTCATCAAGCAGAAATCGCTGAGCCCTGAAGTTCTGCTCAAGTTAAAAACCTACTTTTACTGAAAGTGGGAAAAAAACCCACCCCACTGCGCCGCTGAAGAGCACAGCAAGCATCACGCTCCCCTTGTGATGCTGTGCTTGGACAAAAAACGTGGTCCTGGCCAACAGGTTCTTGAGGTGCCACCAAACAGGTCAGGGAGCTGCGAGGTGCCATGACACTGCTCTTCAATACCATCCCCACCACTCCCCTGGTATGACTCCCAAAGCCCTGCTCATCCCTCCAGCCCCTACAGTGCAGGGGATATGAAGGGATGGAGCTGGGATGGAGTTGCCCAGCCCCAGGGCGGCACCATGGCTTTACCTGCATCCCAGCACCATTGTGGAGCACCCAACTGCAGCAGACTCCCACCCACGAGATGACCTGGGACATCTGTGATGGGTGTCCTCGCTGTGCAATGCACCACTGAGATGACTCATTCTCCAAGCAGGGCTCCCATGGTGGGACCACAGGTGTTCCCACGGCAGCCACTGGTACTGGTGTTTGCTGGTGATGTCCCACCACTGGGAACGCTGCGGCTCTCCCTTCCCCACCACGGCAAAGCCTCAGAACCCTTCGCAGAAGCTCAATTACTCTGGAGGAGCATTTATTCCTTTATTTATCCAGCCAGCCGGAGGCACGGCATTTAAAGAAAGAAAAAAAAAAAACCTGTATCAATCAAGGGCTTATTTAAGTGAAGGGCTGAAAACTGGGATCAGCCTGAAAAGCACAACCAACCCAAGGCCATTAGTCTGAAAGTGGGTCTCAAGGGCACTTGAAGAAAAGGAGTAAGTGGACCCCAACACTCTTGAGGATCACATCTATCCCTGGAGAAGATTACGCGGCAATAAAATATACTCAGCAAATTCCCATGGTTAATCTCATCTCTGTAAACTGAATGCTTCACTTGGCTGAAGGGAAAAAGGCCTCTTTCTTTTTCCATATGCTCCCTTTCAATATACCAGATAGGAATAATTAATCCTGCATAGTGTTTCTCTTCTGAAAATACTTAATTTTATTACATGGAAGGATTTAGTCAGTCGTCTTTTCTTTACCTACGTTCCAGTCTAAATTAGTCTTGTCCAGTGTCCATAAATAAATCGGCTTAGGAAAGTCAGTGGAAAGATAACTCTGCCAGCAACCTTCGGCAGAGGCTGATACCGTTCTCACCGCCAGCTCCACTCGCAGGAAGGATTCTCCCATGGCACACAACGACTTTAAAAAGGCAATTTAAAGGGATGATTTTCATTTTCTGTTTATTAAAATAGTATCCAGGCAGGCCATTCACACCAGATGCCCAATCTTCTTAGGAACTTAAGCTAATAGATTTTATAGGCACTATTGCCTCTCAATAGCGGAGCGGAATATAAGGTGTTAGGAAAAGAGCCTGGCAGCATAAGGGCGAAGGATGGGGTTGCAGATGATGGTGGATGGTCACAGTAACGAGCTGCAACCCACAAACAAGACTCTGTGACCAGCCCCAGATTTACCAACCATGTTACACCCACTTATTCCACCTCTGTGGCTTCTATGGTCTGTAAAACCATGAGCCAAAAACTACGTTCCCAAAGTTGGGTTCAAAGAAGAAAGAGGAATACCAAGAAGATATTAAATGGGTTAGGTTTTAAATTAACTGGCCTGATGTTTAGACCAGCATGTAAGCTGGCTGGAGGAGCCTAAGATCCTCTTTAGGATCCAGGTTTTGGTGCTAATGGGCGTCCACCCATTTCACCACTCGACTAAAGATGCTCCAGGTGACATAGGGGACGCCCTGGTTCCCAGCTCAAGAGCTCACAGCCCTCTGAGCACCCTGCTGTCACCCCTGCCACAAGCAAAAGACCCGTAACCAAAGAGTCAGGACCCTGCAAGAGGGTCTGCTGGTACCCAGCATCTTGCCAAGGTGTCCTCCTGTGTGATGGAGCAGAGAAAGGGCTGGGGGACCTGGGGAAGAGAGTGGTGACACTGTGCGCCTGGGCAGGCTGCTGGCACCAAATCTTTTTACTCGAAAACAAACCAGAACCTCAATGGAATTAAAGCCCTGGCTTTCAGCTGGCACTGCTGGGACCGCTCTGTGCAGAAAAGTAAGAATCTGCAGTATTTCCTTAGCGGCTGTGGGATCCAAAACCCCTCAAGATTTGGCAACAGCCTTTGAAAATCCACAAGAATTCCTACGTACGTAACAGAACGGCTGCGGGTGCAGGGCTCAGCCTGACAGTCAAAAATGGGTCTGGGAAGAAGAGCCTGCACTGGCTGTCTGGTCTGGTGGTGTTTTTGTGCTGGTTGTAAGCTCTCCTTGTGTCAGGGGCTGTAACCAGCACATTTCCAGCCAAAATAGCTGAGGGATGTACCGTAACATCAACCCTTCCCTTGGACACGCATGCTCCAGCAAGCAGCCTGGTGTAACCACAGGGTTCACCGTGATTCCTGCTAACTGGAATGATGGATGGCTGGGCTGGTACCAGCCCCTGGTATCACCTAAACCTGCAGCCAACTGCTTGTCCCCAAAACCTATGCAGGTGGTAAACATTCAGTTCAGCTCTGAAGCTCTCGCTGCTGTTTTTGGAGAACAAAGCAGCTGGATTTGGCCCCAGGAGGATCCACCACGCTCCTGTGACAGGAGCAACCATCCCCAAAAGGCACCCCTGGACTGCCCAAACATGGATGGCCAACGCTCAGCCCCGTGAAGGTCCCTTTGTGCTCCCCAAGTGGCAGCCGGGATGCTCAGGAAGGGGTTAACACCGCTTGCAGCAGTGTCCTGCCCTCCGGGTACCGGCAGCCAGTAGATGTGGCTGCGGGTGACGTAATGCTGGGTGGTTGCGCAGGAAGCACACCCCATCCCTCCATCCCTGCATCCCTCCGGCTCTGTCCAGTACCCAGGATACGTCAGGGACCCCGAGATACATCAGGGATCCCAGGAGCTCTCAGGGTCCCCAGCATCTTCTGCCAGGCAGGGACTAGCTCAGGGTAACATGGCTCAGCTACACCCACCCTCCCTGTAGCTGTTGCTTTTTTCCAGCTGAACCCCAAGCACTCAGCAATTCCCAAGCAGTGAATACTAGAAAATTATCATTATCAGCTTTTAAAACAACCTCAACGACCCGGAGTGCAGAGGCAGCAACATCCCACTGCTCCACAGGGCACAGCTGACACCAACACCATGCCCAGTCTCAGCTGGGAAACTCCTCCTGGTCCCGGGACCATCCAGATTCTCACTCTTTGCCTTTAGAAATTCCCCTCTGACAAGCCTATTTCTGTGCAAAATGTCAGGGATGGGGTCGGGTGGCCCCTCATGTGCTGCTGGCGGTTGAGGATTTACACAGGCAGGTTCTGGAAGTTTTAGAGAAACAGAGCTGAAGCTCCAAATTGCAATTAAGAGGTGCAGCAAGAAAAAAACATCTCCATTTTCCCCTCTCCATCTAAAATCTCCTCCAGTAACAGCCTGTAACCAGAGTGGGTCCTTCCAGGCCTCTGGAATAATGTAATGCTCTAAGGAGAAAGTGATTCACCCTTCTTTGATGTGATAAAAAGAGGAAAACAAGTGAACAGGAGGCACTAAACAGCCATCTTGTTAAATCCAGACAGCTTTTCCAATTTCGTTCCTGAGCTGTTTATCTCCATATAAAAAGCCTGATACTCGGCAGACTGGATGAAGACCGGAGCACTGATGCCCCTGTCTTGCTCACGTTCATATTCCAGCCTAAATCTCATCTCAACAAATGAATTATCTAAAGTCTCAGCTCTTGATTCAGTGCCCAGAAGGTGATTTCGATGCATACCTGATAAATAAGTGCCCAGGTGCGGGGCTGGGAAGCTGCAGAGCAGCGTCAGTGGAGGAGAGGACGGGCACCGTTTCCCAGCAGGGTTCAACTGCACAAACTTCTGGGCAAGAAGAACATCTCGGTCATACAGAAATCCAGCTCTGGCCAGGCAGCTGTTTGCTGGTGGGCTGCTTGGAACAACAAGGAGCAGATGTTTTTCTTGGTTGACTAGACAAACACAGCGTCTGAGCTGAGAGCAAGAGATCTGATTCTTGATGCTGCGCAAGGAACTTCTCTGTCTTCCCTTCACAGAATCACAGAAGGATACAGGGTTGGAAGGGACCTCTGGAGATCATCTAAGTCCAACCCCCCTGCCAGAGCAGGTCCATCCAGAGCAGGTTGCACAAGAACTCATCCAGGTAGGTTTTGAATGTCTCCAGAGATGGGAGAGTCCACCCCCTCTCTGGGCACTCTCTGCCAGGGCTCTGCCACCCTCACAGCAAAGAAGTTCCTCCTCATGTTTAGATGGAACTTTTTATGTTCAAGTTTGTGCCCATTCCCTCTTGTCCTGTCCCTGGGCACCACTGAAACAAGACTGCTCCCTTCTTCCTGACACCCTCCCTTTAAGTATTCATAGGTGTTGATCAGATCCCCCCTCAGTTTTCTCCTCTTCAGACTAAAACACCCAAGTCCCTCAATCTTTCCTTGCCAGAGAGATGCTCCAGGCTCCTAACCATCTTTGTGGTCCTCTGCTGTACCCTCTCCAGCAGTTCCCTGTTCTTCTTGAACTGTGGGGGTGCAGAACTGGTCCCAGTGCTCCAGATAGGGTCTCACCAGGTCAGAGTAGAGGGGCAGGATGACCTCCCTCCACCTGCTGGTCACACTCTGATGTTCCCCAGGATGCCATTGGTCTTCTTGGCTGCTAGGGTACATTGCTGGCTCATGGGTATCCTGCTGTCCACCAGGACTCCTAGTTCCTTTTCCACTTTCCCCCTTTCCTCTCTATGCCATTAACTGCAGCAGGAGGGGGCAAAACCCAGTGGTCCCTGACCCCTGGGGCAGCTGCAGAAGATGCTCAGGCAGCATCTCTCACTGTGGGCACGCAGGGCAAAGCCAGCACCAGCTCCAACACCCATGGGTGCTGCTCTCCTCCTTCTCCCAGAGCACCACCCACCTACCTGCTGGCCCTTCAGGGACCTGTGCTGCACAGCAACCTTCTCCAAACCCATCCAGATTCCACCTATCTCCATTGAAGCAATATATAATCTTGGAATTGCTACCAGGGAAGCCAGGGACACTTGAGCCGATACAAAAAGACAAAGAACTGCTGCTTCTTCATGTAACTTAAGCCGAGCTACTAACGTTAAAGCATCTGGAATTAATTATCTCAGCCAGATCATGTTTCCACCGTTATTTCAGTAACACAAACAGCTCCACTTGTACTTGTACCCACCTACCAATGGGGAGCAGAGGCTGCGAGAGACAGCACCTGCCACGGGCAAGAACAAGCCACAGGGGATGGGGAACTGGGCAAATATTCCACCCTTGACCCTGCTGCTGATGGAGCTGAGCATCAGAGAGCTCCAAACACTCATGGGGGCACAACGATGGCTCCTCCTGCCATTAGCCATCCCACGAGTCTCCTTACACAGTGCCAACCCAACGAAAGCAAAGCTTTGAGGAGTTTGAAAAGGCAGCATACAGCCTTTTTTGTTTTGTTCTGTTTTGCTGGGTTTTTAATGTGTTTTGAGTCAGTGCGCTAACACCGAACCCCGAAACACATGAGAACAGTCCTGAGGCTGAGTCACTTGAAACAGCGCAGAACCCATCCCTCAAAACCAGGAGGGTCCATCTGCATCCTGCATGGATTGCTTGAGAGCCACGCTGCCAGATCTTCTTCAAATACACTGAAAAACAAACCAACCCCATCTTGCCCAGGAACGCAGAGCCTCTACAGAGTCATCTCACTTTCCAGCAGCACAGTCTCCACCAAAATCCAACAGGATTATCCCCAGCAGCAAGAACCGAGCAGGAATTCCCGCTGCCGGGCTGTCCTGCTCCTCCCATCACTCTGAAGAGCACTTAAAGAGTAATAGTTTCTTGTATCGTTCAATGGGGACGAGGTGCACTAAATCACTAAGTGGTGATTTAATTACCGCTGCGGTTGAAAGCAGCAGCAATCAGATCTCGCTAGGGTTTTGCCTGGCCCTGCTCTGAATTCATGGCTCTGGATGGAGAGGGATGCAGAGGTGATGGAGCGGGACGCAGAGGTGATGGAGAGGGATGCGGAGGTGACGGGACGGAATGCAGAGGTGATGGGGTGGGATGCGAAGGTGATGGAGTCAGACATGGAGGTGATGAGAGAAGGATGCGGAGGTGATGGAGTCAGACGTGAAAGTGATGGAGAAGGATGCAGAGGTGATGGAGCGGGATGCAGAGGTGATGGAGTTGAGACATGAAGGTGATGGGGTGGGATGTGGAGGTGATGGAGCAGGATGCAGAGGCTCCCGAGGCTGTACCAAACCGGAGTCCATCCTGGCAGCCATAAACCTCGGCAGGGAGCAGCAGGAAACCAGCCCACTTGTTCTATACACTTAACTGCTGAAACACACTTGACCTTCTGTGCGCCTGATCCAGTATAAACCACAGGCATCCACTGGGAGGATTAGCAAACATTTAAAATAAAAGTCCGAGTGGCTGGGTACTAGGTAAGAACAGGCTGGATTAACACGTTTCCCAGAGCAAACTAATAAAGGTGAGGACCTGCTGAAAGCCCACACGAGAACTTGTCAAGCAGACTGCAAAACAGAAATGATTGTGAGGGACAGACAGAGTAAATCAGGCTCATTCCTTTGCAAAGCACTCCCGGGCACAGGGGCAAGAATTAACAACACTCTGCAGCGCCGATACCACCTCCTGCACAGCTTCTGAACCACCGACCTGCTACTGCCTAAACTTATTTAAATTTAAATACCTCAATCAGGTATTTAAAGACCGGTGGGACAGACCACCCTGCAAACAATCCATCCACCCCTGCCGCCGGCAAGGACAAGGGCTGCCGGAGCAGATCCAACTGGAAAACTCCCTTTCCCAGGGGCAGGGCTGCAGAGGGAACCCACTGACATCCCACCACCGGGAATTCTTCGCTGCCCTTGATGGGTGCTACCAGCCAGCCTGTCCCTGCAACAACCAGGTGTCACCCCAGGGGTCCCCAGGAACGAGCTTTCCCTCTCCCCACGCTCCCATGTCCCAGCCATCTAAACACTTTGGCCTGGGGCAGTTGCGACTTGTATTTCTTTTGATCAGAGCGGAACCTTGGATCTTGAAAGGGAAGAGGACATGTATTTTCTGAAGCAGAGCAGCATCCAGGCGTATTTAAGGGCAGGCAGCCACAGAAGAACGGGGGGTAACTGGCCCAAGAAATAGCTCTTTGTAAAACTGACAGCAAGCCCCAAACTCACAGGGTTTTCTGGATGAGGAGGGGAAAAAATATGGAAGGGGGAAAAAAAAGGAGAAAAGAAAAAGGAGGGAAAAAAAAAAAAAAAAGAGAAGGATCATGTTTAAGAAAAAAAAAGCCTCTGCTCCAAAAGATACACAAACTGCTGCAGAATCCTGCCTGCCCCTTCTGCAGCAAAGCCCAAGGGAAGCTGCTGATGAGTCAACAGCCAGCCTGCGTTGCCGGCCGAGGAGAGGAAGTCCAATCCCCACACTCCAGAACAAAGTGTGCTGGTTGATCGGGAACATGCCGAGAGCGAGGAAGCCTCGGGAAGCTCCCCCCTCCCCAGGCTGGGAGCCGCACTGCCACAGGGACACAGCCTGGCTGCCACCCAGGGTAAGAGGGAGAGGTGATGTCCCGGCATTGCTGAGATGTGCTCATGGTGCCAGCCTGGCCACCACTCCTTGGCACCACCACATGTCAGAGAGACCATGCCTGGAGTTGAGTTGTTTTCTCCCTTCCCTGGAATCGCTCCCTCCCTGTGCTGGGTGTTGTGGATGCAGCACACACTGATGATGGTCCACTCACCACAAGCAGAGGGGAAGAAGGACAAGGATGTGCTCCAGTCCTACTGGTGCACCAGTTAATTCTTCTCCTTGCCCCAGTAATTCATCTCCAACATCGTTCATCATTAGCTCTGCATCCCTCCTCTTTCTCCTGCCACCTATGCCATGGTGGTGTTCCATAAAACCACGACAGGAACACCCCTGCCAACAACTCTGTGCCCCCTCAAAGAACCTCAAAGATGTTGGGGCAACTCCTTGTGGAGACTGGAGTCCAGTAAAGACCAACAGAGCTGGAAGATGACCAACACCAGGTAGGTCCACATCATGATGTGGGCACAGCCATCCCATCAACAGATGCCCTGCAGCGTGGCGAGGGGCTTTTACTTGTGTGGGTGGCTGCTGGAGGAGTAGAGGACAGGACAGGGGCAGGAGAGAAGACGGTCCATGCCAGTGCCATCACCATCACTGAGTGGGTACTCGCCGAGGTTGTGCCTTCCTGTTGCCACAGCACTTTGTGTTTTCTGCTCCGACAGGGCCACGGCAAGGCTGCAAGTATAGATCCAAGAATATCTGGGAAGGCTGCCAGTGAGAAGCAGCCTTCCTGCTCGTCTTCCCGACAGGAAACAGAATCCACAGCACAGACTCATGTGCCTTGAGGCCAGATCCAGGAGCCACCTCTAGATCCTGCCTGCAACCCCCCCACAGCTGAAGGCCAAAAATGCTCCATTGTTAAACAAAAGGGGAATGAAAGCCCCCACAGGTGCACTAAATTCCCACGTAGGTGCCACTGCTTTACGGAGTGATGCTCTCTGCCAAACGAGCTCAACGTGCCACCGTGTCTGGCATTAGCATTGTCACCAGTGGGTAGGGACCACAGGGCAGTAGCTCAGGTGGGACCAGCGAGGTAGCCACGATGGAGATGGGGGCAAGTTAAAGCAATTAAACTAGGGAGGCAAATGGAGTTGTAAGGTCTAAAGAGGCAGATGAAATAGAGTCACCTCTCGTGAAAAAAATACTTGTCATTTCTCCAAAGAAGGGCAAGGTGTGAGAGGGAGCTGTCTGACACCGGAGATGCGACAGAGACTGCTGTCTTCATCTGTCCTTGGCAGCCCAAATGCTGCTCTCTCCATCCCCGACTCACACGGGTGACCTGTGTGGGGAAAACACCAAGAGCAAGGATGCTGTCGGAGAGAAACTGCTCAGGAGGAGCGCACCCGTCTCCACCGTGCCCAGAGATGCTGCCCTGATTAAAAGAAAAAATATCTGGCAGTGTCACTGCTTATCTTCCCCCGCTCTGACACCTCTTGGGATGCACATCATGGCCACAAACCAGGTGCGACCATTAGGGCTGCTTCTTCATTCTGCTCACATTGCACTAGCGAAGGCAAAAATACCAACGGGCTTCAGTCCGAGGACAAAGCCCTTCAAGCCAGGCTCATCGCCTTGCCAGCAGAGAAAGAGGGTTTGGGCTGATGAGACACAATTCAAGACGGACAGACAGACCCTCCTCGAGGAAGCCAAGGTCATAGGTAAGCAGCACGATCCCGCAGGAGCAGCCTGGGATGAGCAGGGCATGTTATATAGCTCAGAGGGGTTGCAGAAATCCACCTGGGATTAGCTGAGGGTGATGGAGCCACTAATGAGTATCTTTAAGAGGTCATGGAGTATGGGTCAGATTCCAGAAGACCAGAAGGCGGCACATAGTATCTGCCCTTAAAAAGAAAACTTGAGGAAAACCACTGAAACACGTAAAAAAAGCAGGCTACATGAACACACACAGAAAATTACATGGGATAAGAACCATCCAGCATAGGCTGGGACCTCCGAGGTGGGTGGACAGCAGAAGAGCAGATAGGACCTATCAAGCCTTCAACGCTACCATCAGCAGATGCTCATCAGTGTCCGTGGGCTGTGCCGAGACCTCTGTGGCGCCAGGTCTCCTCACACAGACGTGGGGCACACTTGTTTTATCTGCTGAGTTCAACTCAGATGAAGGGGAAGTCACAAATTCTTTGGGGAGAGCAAGGCTCGAAAATATAACGGCATCGAGGAACTGAAGAAAGAGCTGGAAATACCGCAAGAGGCAATTCATGAAGCATTATGGACTAGCTTCGAGCTTGAGAATAATCAAATGAGAAAAAAAACCCAAGAATTAGGAAATTTTTCAAAGATGGTCAGTGAAATCCAAGCTCAAGGTGAGTGGGTACCAACAGGCTATGGTGGGTTGTCTAATGTCCCTTCTGAAGCCTGTGGGCACATCCTCGCAGTGAAAGAGGAAGATGGCCACAAAACCTATCACAACTGCGTAATACACAACCTTTGATGGAATCACAGAATCTTCATGGTTGGAGAGAACCTCTGAGATCATTGAGTCCAACCATATACACACAAACAAAACAACAGCCATTTGTCAGAGCATGCCCTGAAGTGCCACATCTACATGTTTCTGAAATACCTCCAGGGATGGTGACTCCATCACCTCCCTGGGCAGGCTGTTCCAGCACCTGACCACTCTTTCAGTAAAGTCATTCTTCCCAATATCTAATCTAAATCTCTCCAGCTGCAATTTCAGAACGTTTCCTCTGGTCCTGTCACTATTCCCTTGGGAGAAGAGGCCAACACCCACCTCTCTACAACCTCCTTTCAGGTAGTTGTAGATGGCAATGAGGTCTCCTCCCAGCCTCCTCTTCTCCAAACTCAACATGACCAGTTCCCTCAGCTTCTCCTCACAGGACTTGCTCTCTAGAAGCTTAAAAGGAATGGATCTGCTTGGTCTGGATGAGAGAGGATGGATGGGAGACACAACAGCGGCTCCCAAAAATGTGAAAGATACTGAGAAAGAGTGGGATGGGGACCTGGGAGGGATGCCTTGCTTTAGGAGCATCCCTGCACGGGAACAGGCAACACCAACAGAGTCCCAAAAAAAGAGGGGTTGGAGAAAAGTCGAGGGGCACGGCTGCGTCCTGCCCCACATCCTGGCAGAGCTGTGTGATGCAAAACCCCAGTGGCTGGGATGCTGGGAAAACAAGCCCCCACGTCATCCCGCCCCTGGGGCTGGCTGTTCCCAGGCTATCGCTTTTTTGGCTGGAAATAGCTCCGGCGTGAGCCCTCAGCTGGGCAGCAGAGAGTTTGTGAGCCCAGACTGTGGTTAAGCTATCAAAGACAACTAAAAAAAGATACTTCATACACAGGGGTTTGGGGTTTTTTTCCCCCCTCTTCCCTTTTTTTTATTTGTGTGTGTGTGTGTTGTTTTTTTCTTCTTTTTTTTTTTTTTTTTCCCCCCAGGATTAAATCAATTCAACAGCCCCCTTTACAACTTCCCTTTTGATGTGTTCAGACTCATTAAAGTTTCATTTCTTTTTCTGTTTTCCCCCCGGGGGTGGCGGCGGTGGGGAGGGAAGGAAGGGGATCCTACACAAAAGTTTACTTCAGAAGCGGGGCCGGCAGCTGCAGCACCAGCTGCTCTTGCTGGGGGACAAGCGGAGTCTCTGCTCTTTACCCAAATCCCTCGGCAAAACATGCCCTCCAGCAGCCTCCTGCAAGTTTTGGGGTCCGACCCTGCAAGATTTAGGGTCCCTCCCCAACTTGGCCAGTTTCTCCCACAGGCAGCACCGTTTTTTTTCCCTCCCGGCTTCATCCATCACCCCGGGAGAATCCCCTGCACACGGCGAACCGGGAGCAGCTCCCCCACGTTTTTTTTCTGCCCTGAGCAGCTGTTGAAATGTCTATTTTAAAACCCAGTTCCCTATTTTAAAATAGCTTAATGAGACACCGATCTAGGCTGAGAGACATCATCTCCACAAGGTCCAGGAGCTGCCCGTCTATTCGCTCCCTTTTCCCAAGCCCTGAATCTCAGCATGTCCATCACGTTTCCAACACACACAACCAGCTTACACAGTAAAAAAGGGAAGTTTTTAATTTACGGGCCAACTCCTGCAACCCCTGCCGTGAAACACCAGCCACGTGGTTCTAGATGGAGACGCACCAACCAGCCAGGCAGAGACTGACGTTCTGGGTGGGTTTTCTGCTGGGATTTTTTCTGTTTTTTTTTTTTTTTAATCTTCCCTTTGATTTTATCAGGCCTTTTTCAAAATTCCCCGACCTAAGAGCTGGCCTGCTTGGCACGGCTCCTTGCTGCTGCCCGAAGAAAGCTGGAGACACATCAGAAGGGCTTTCAGAAAGCAACTGTCCCATGGTGCATCCCCTTTAAATGCTCTCCGAGATGGGGTGCATCCCACCAAGGCAGAAGGAACCCCATGGAGGGGATCTGGCAGAGGGGACCCCCATGGAGAAGATCTCAGGGAGGGGGCCCCACGGAGGGGACCCAGCTCGCTTACCTGACCACAGGTTCAGGGATGGCCTCGGCGCTCGCTGGTACCTGGACACCCTTCTCCCATTCCTGCCTCCAGGGATCAGCCAGGACGTAGTACTCGTCAGGGCTCAGCTGGAAGGAGTCAGGGATCTTCATGGCCGTGATCAGATCCGTCCGGAAAACCTGCATCGGAGAAAGAAAACAAAAAATCCAAAACAAACATCCAACATGCGGAGTCTGGCAGAGGATGGTTAATAGGAGGCCCTGGGGAATTGGTTCCCAAGGGACAGCATGGCAGGTGCTTGTGTCCCCAGTGGTATGGCTTCAAAATGTCACTTTATGTCACCTCCGGGGTGAAGTTTGGGCAGGAGAACAAGGTGTATGGACAAGGAATCCCCTGCCTGGCCAAGCAGCATCAAGGAATCCCCCTCCATCAAGCACCAAAAGCTCAAGCCCTTGCAGCCACGACCCCTCCGAGCTCCCCCAGCCCAGGCAGACATGAAATCCAGCTACAGGCTGCAAACTCAGCCAAGACACGGACCAAAATTGGTATTAGGGTAAAGAAACAACAGGCTGCTTTCTCTTAGGGGATCAATGTTTCCTACATAGCCACAGGACTATCTGCTCCCAGCACCAGGGGATGTTCAGCAACTGGGTTTCCCAGCCTTACTGGGGTGGGAATAATGTTCTTGGCATGAATGAAGCTGTGGGAAACACAGAACCACCTCATTGCCCCGAGCACCCTCAAATCCCCATCACGATATTACTCACCACCCTGAGTGAGGACAACCAAAAGCTGAAGGTCCCCCATCAGGGGCTCGGATGCTCCAGTGGAGCATAAGACAAAATAAAGCCAGGCTGGGTTAGGCTAGAGCTGGAAAATATCTGACTAAATGTTGATCTAGGTGCCTGCTTCCATACCCACAGCCAAACACAAGATTTCTCCTGACTCAATAAACCTCCTGTGAGACCAACACTGGACCCCTCTTCTACAGAAGCCCCCCAACCCCTCGGACAGTGAGTGGGCTGTCTCTGGCCCTGCAGTACCTCTCCCCAACATACTACAACAAAAACCACATTCTCAAAAAATAACCTCTCATGGCAAATAAGATTTTCCTTCCAGAGGGCTGCCTGACAGCAATGACTCGAACAATCTTGCCTCTTGCAGCCCGAAAATAAATCATAAATGAAAATGGATGATTTCTCCTCTCTACCATCTGCTATTAGCTGAGATAATAACTGGTGGTGCCAACAATCACGCCCGGACACCGACCCGCTCCTTCCACTCCGGCCCTGTGACTTCTGCAGTACCTTCTACAGGGCCAGGATGGATCAGGTGTTTCCTTCAGACGCTGTTTAATTCATTCTCCAAATGAGGATTGCTTTGCCAGAACCCCAATAAACAACACAACATGGTTTTACACTTTCGATACAAAGGTAACGTGCTTTGGAGGGTATTATTTGGGAAACCAAATCGGCTGAGACGCAGGAAACTAGACATTAACTAAGACCACTGAGACCAGTATTTAGGTCAGTTTGTTTAATCCTCAGGGTCTCAGCTGCTAAGCCAATTAGAGTTAAATACAATATATAAACAACCTTTTCTATGTTGGGACCTCTCCGAATTGTATCGGTACCTTCTTCCTAATGCATCTGCTTGAAGATGTTTTTGACCACCTCTATATAAACCTGATTTGAGTTGGCCAGACACAGCCTCAGCGCATCCTTCAATAAACTTAATTAACAGCCTACACGTTACAGTCAGAATTAGGCTCAGCTTTCAAAAGACCAGGTTCCTTTATGTCTCCACGTGCTACAAATGCGTGGCCACAGAGACCACCAACTCCTGCCTGTCCTCACAGCAGAGGGGCTCCTGCCCTTGGAGCATCTTCTTGTGCAAAGGTGGCACCAGGCGACACCCGGAGAGGTGATGTGTCCCATCTCTTCAAGGTGGGTGGCCAGGGTGGCTTTATGACAACGTCTGGCTCATCACCTTCCTCCTACCCATGAAGAGGGAGATGGAGGAGTCTGCACCAACATGCCCTGTCTGCTTCGGTCATCCAGGTGCCACAGCAGCATCCCACACCACTCACCACCACTCTGACCAGAAGGACCAGCCTCACCGATGCTCCACAACACCCTTGGCAGATGCAAAACCCTCCAGCAAACCACCAGGAGAACCTCTCAGCGCTGTGAAACACAGCAACGGGATCAGCCCTGGGTATAATTTCTCCCCTCTACACTGTGTGGACCCCAGGCTCGTGTTTTCCTGCGTTAAGTCTTCCCCAAATTCATCCCTTCTGGCTTTTCAGCTCACATCAGCAGAGCAGCTTAGTTTTAATTTTAAGCCAAATAAGCATGATTGTATCTATTTCCCTGAAGATGATAAGGCGCATCGCAGGCTGGATTTTCAATCTCACTGCTTCATTTATTTAGTCCCTTCTTGGAAAACAGATAAGCTCGCCCATCCAAAGGCAGCACGCACGCCCGCACTTTAACACAGTGATGCCTCTGTCTTTTCATGAAGAACTGGAAATGCTCAAATTATTAACTATCAAAGCAGAACACTTTAGAAATGATAGAACGGCAGAGAAATTGTAAAGGAAAGCAGATCAGTTGTCTGGAAATCTCCCAACAGCTAATATGCTCAAATTGTAATCTAAATGTCTTTTTGTTTTGAATTGTCTGGGATTAGAGTTGGGAAAAGACTCAATTATTCTACTCAAACTCTTCTGAATTATTTATGAAAACCAAATAAAGGATAAATTGGGCACTGATGAACCGAGGACCTGGCGGGCGAGGAGAAAGTGGGGTACCAGAAAACAAGCAATTTTCCCTCAATAGGAGTGTTTACTATTTCTCGGCGGCTGCAGGAGCTGACAAATTGTCTCCCAGGCCGGGCTGCTCCACTCCCTGCTCCCCCCACAGCCCTGGCCAGGCTCCGTCCTCCCCTTCCAGCCCACCACCACCTTCCAGTTTATTGCCTATCGATCTGCTGGCCACGGGGAAGGACCCGGGCAGACGTTCCCTTTATTACCTCTGCTCGCTGGGGAACCCCCAGCAGGTTTCAGCGATGCTCTGAGATGCATCATGCCAATGCCCAGAGGCCAGCCTTGCCCTTTGCTACCTTCAGTTTTAAAGATTTGGGGGAAAGAACAGGAAATTGCCAAAAATCTGGAGGCGTTTTTGCCTTAGTACTTCCAAAGCACACAGAGGAAACCTCCCAACCTATCCCTGCTGATCCCGCAGACACGGGTGAGCAAATAAAGTGTTTCACAGCATGGCTTGGAGAGGAAAAGGCAAAAGAAGTGAAATCCTCAACATTCCCCCAGGAGATGCAGCAGGGAGGCGAATCTGGCAGCTTCCGCCAAGGGTCGCACCTTTTGTTCCTCATTTCCAGCCCTGGACACCCACAGCAGGACCATCCCTGGATCCACCATGGGTCCTGCTGCACCCAACACTGCCCAAGACACCCATGGCAGAACCATCCTTACACCCACCACTGCCCAAGCACCCACGGCAGGACCATCCTTGCACCCACCACGGGTCCTGCTGCACCCACCAACATCTGGTCACTCATGGTAGGACCATCCCTGCACCCACCACTGCCTGGTCACCCATGGTAGGACTACCCCTGCACCCACCACCACCCAAGACACCCAGGGCAGGGCTATCCCTGTACTCCATCACATGTCCTGCTGCTCCAGGCTCTATCAGAGCAGTCCAAGGAAGACACAAACCTCCCCCCAGCAGCTCAGGCCACCAGCTCAGAAGTCCTGCTGTCCCACTAGCTTTGTGGAGAAGCTGTTTGATCACACACAGAGTCCCATCCAGATCTTCCTGTGTAGAAAAGAGCTTCTGGATGACTGTTCCTTCCTGGACCAAAGAATTACTGTGCAGTCACAGACTCAAACTCACCCCTCCTGTTCTAGCACCACCACCGCCAGCCACAGCCTGGTCGTATAGATCCAACCATTCCAGGTGGGCTCCATTTCCAAGGTCTGCAAGCCTTAAGCTACCCCTGGCATGCACTTCTCACAGCAGGACAAGCCCCTGTTACCAACCTCCACTCTCTCCATCCTTTCAGCCCACCAGTTTGCAGAGGTGAACTGACTGCCTCCCCAGGACAACTACTCCCGGTGGCCCAGGAACATCAAAACTCACTGGGACACCAAAGCCATCACATTCCCCAGCAATACATCCATATATTTCGTTATTGGTGTTGTGAAGGAAACATATCTTCCCATTTCCACATCCTAAGGCTTCACTCCTCTCCAGCCTGGGATGGGGAGGATGCTCCTGAGGTTACAGCAGGGACCTGCAAGGTAGGAGGTGGATTCGAGTCCTCCCTGAGCCACATACACCTCATACATCAGCCGCTCCATCTCACAGAGGATCTGCTGCCCTGAAGCCATCACCCACACCCTGGAGACAGCTACTGGGCACCTTCAGGAGCTCTCAGCATCCATTTGTCCAACGCTTGGGCAACCTTGGCTAGAAACATCTCCCTGGGGGAGGAGAAGCCGTGGCAGATGCTGCCCAGTTGCAGTGGGCACACTGCATCTGGATCCGGGTTCCTCAGCAAAGGACTCCAGGCTGCCTTGCCTTGCAGAATTATTCCTCCCCCTGTTCTTCCTCCTCCTCCACAGCTGACCAGCCCCTCTCTGAGCCTCTCCACCACCTTTCTGTGCAATCCTCGCTATCAATTTCCAGTTTCTTTGACTCGAGCCAAGAAATAAAAGTGGCCTGGCAATCTCACCGCCCTTCAGCTCCCACTTTACAGGCTCTGTCAAGGACTCGGGCTTTTCAAGTGACTGCATGGCAGGTCTGAGCCTGCCAATTATCCCCACAGCCCCAAATACCATCCCGAAAACACCTCATTCAGGTCCCTCGGTAACGACTTTCTGCTTGTATGAAACCAGCTCCTGGGCAAGAGCCAAAAAAAAGAAAAAAAAGCTGTATCTGTTTTGGGCTTTAAATCGAAATGAAAACTCGTCCAGCGCTGGGTTTAATTAGCTTTAAAAACTGCAGGCAGCCCAGGGAGCTCCGTGCAGGATCCAGCAAAAGCTTCAGCATCCCTGGACACGGGTACCCAGCCGGGACTGCTGGCTCCAGGCGCTGGGTAAAAATCCAGCCTGGGTGAAAACAGGCTCTGAAGGGAGCAGGAACCTCAGCCAAATGCAGCCACCCCCCCTCACAGGAGGTCTCCTGAGCCAGCAGGAATTGTCTTACACATTTTCTCCTGCATCTGCATCCAGCTGCCCTTGGGGCTTTAAAATTTTGGGGGTTTAAGATCTTGGGACTTTTAGATCTTGGGGCAGAAGGACATGCTCCATCCTTGCTCCCAACCACTGGAGAAAGGATGCAGGTTTTGTCCATAGGCATAAATGTTTATATCCCTCAAGTTTTAGCAAAAATAAGTCTTTCCAAAGCTCTCCACCCTGCAAAGTAGAAAAATGTCAGGGAAATGAAGCCCACTGTTCAAAACCAGGTGATGTGGGATCTCACACCCAGGACCTCTCCACAGCACACCCCAAGCATCACTCCAGGCCACAGCATGTCACCACGAGTGGGATTTGGCTTTTCTTAAGATTTTCTTTAGGTTTTGGTTCAATGTTCTTTTTTTCAGAGTCCCATGTAATCCCCCCACTAACCATAACCCCTTTCTTCTACCCACCCCAGGACGAGGGGTGCCTCCAGCCAGAGATTTAGCCCTTCACTCTCTCAAGCACAAAATTGTTTGTTGTAGCTCATGAGTCACAAGGACTTTTAGAGGAAGAGAAAACATCGGGAACAATGGGAGCCCTGGGAATAGTTTTTGGTTGTACAAACTGTCTTGGTATCAGCTTCAGCCCTGGGCTGCCCCTCCTGCCCCTTCAGCCCAATCTCCCTGCCGTTATTGCCCACTTTTCCTGCCTTTGCCATCATGAAACAGGCAGCAATTTCGGGTAGCGAGGCTCCGAAACGTGGCAATGCCTGGTGTGTGTTTGTAAGCGGCGATACTATCTGCCCCTGGGGGGAAAAAAATAACTTACTCTCATGTTCATGTTGGGAGCCAGCCTGCTATCTCTTCATCTAGTCTTGCTTCCTCTCGAAATGCTGAATGCTAAAGATTCAATGAGCGACAGAATTTGAAATAGGAACAAGCAGCATTTTTGTCTGCATTCGGGAGACAATAGTAGTAATCTGTTGTCCCCACACTGGCTTGGGAAAAGTGACAAAGCCACTGCAGTCACCACCTTTCAACAGGGATGGGATTTTCTCCTCGTCCAGCCCAGTAAAAGCACGTCCAGTCTTGCTTGCCCATCCTCATAAGAGCCCTTCCTCAAGCCTGGAGAGCCCAGGGACGAAATTCACATTGCATTGGCCATTTCTATACCTATCACAGGGAAAAATAAAACAAGATCTAATGCGATAGGAATTACTTGTGAGAAGGGAAACAATGAGGATGTCTGTTAATAGGGTTAAATCCTTGCATGGAGATATAAAAAGACATCTTTCAAAGCGCGGAAGTAATATCTAAACAAGGCAAGCAGAAAATAATGTAAATTGTATAAATTTGTTGTTTCCCCTTCATCTCGAGCCCTGCCTGCAGCTGCGGTCCCCTCATCTCCAGAAGATTCGGGACGAGGGTGATGAGGATGAATGGGGAGACGAGCTGAGACACCGAGGAGAGCCAAGACCACGCAGGGTTTTCTGGCTTAGCTAAGGGATGGTTTTAGGGCTGTCGGGCAGGTGGTTTGCACCAAAAAAACCCCCATGGTATCCCCCCACCATGTATTCTAGCAGTACAACTCATGTCAGGGGAGCGTTTTGGAACCCAAGCAGTTCAGGAGCTAATGAGTAAGGGAGCGGGGAAGGCAGTGACTCAGAGGCAGCAGCCGAGGGAGTCCCTGGGCCGCTGATGGCTGGGAGCGGGCAGATAGAACCGGCGACTATCATTACACACTTGCCTTGTTCTTATATCCTCTCCTCAGACACTGCCAACTGCTCCCTGTCAGAAATAGGAGAGAGGGTTTGATGACTGCAGCCTAAGCGGCGAGGCCGGCGCTCGTATCCCCAAGCAGCCCTGCTAGCCGGGGGCAGGATTGCACCAGCGTGTCGCTAAAAGAAGAAGAAATCCACACTTCAGGCACATCTTCCTCCCCGCTGCACATTCAGCATCCCAGAGAGAGATGCTGGAGTGAGCATCCCCCTCCCCTCCACCTCGCAGCGCAGGGACCAGGACCGGCATCTCCCCTCTCTGTGGATGGGTAAAGCCCACCAAGCTCCATTTGGGGCCAGGTTTCGGAGGCAAACGAGCTCTAACAAGATTAATTACAATGACCAGATTGGTATTCTGCTATGGCTGTGGATGCAAAAAGCTGCTGGCAGCTGCCCACATCCATCCCCTGCCTCCGGGCAGAGGCAGGGTAGGAGACCCATGCCCGGAGTGGAATCACCATCTACCCTGAGGTCTCTGCTGCCCAGGCGTGGGGCAGGAGAGGACAACTGTCACCTCGGCAAGGGAGGCAGCAGAAAGGGAGCCCTGGTGCCTGGGACACGTCAGGAGAGAGCCCGGGCAGAGCCCCGTGACAGGCACAGATAAATATAATCGCCCTCCCTGGCAATGGCCCCCTTGGCGGATGTTTACAAACAGCTCAGTACTTTTCCATGTTAAGAAGCTTGTTTTTCCAGATGCCTTGTATCGGGTGGTTTTTAATGTGTATAGTTAATCCCTTCTCACAGAGTCTTTCATAATAAACATCACCCCCCTGACCCGGCTAACAACTATGAAACACTAATGCTTTTGATTTTTGATTTATTTTTTTTTTATCTCTTGCTGGGGTTGTCGGGAGGAATGGAGACATCAGCTCCAGGAGAAATGCGGACATGACTCCAAGAGGGGCAGGAGCTCAGAGGTTGCCCCCACACACACTCCCCCAGCCCATACTCCATCCTCACCTCCTCCAGGACCTGCCCGGACCCTCTCCACCTCCACAGAGGCTCAACTCTTGACAAACCTACAAGCCACAGGTAACCTGGAATCTGAGTCAACGCTTGAAAAGGCTTGTCCAACCCCAAAATGTCTGTTTATGGGCTTTAATCTCCAATAATACATTCATAGGATCACAGAATGGTTTGGATTGGAACAGACCTTCAAGATCACCAAGTTCCACTCCCCTGCCCTAGGCAGAGACACCTCCCACCAGACCAGGTTGCTCAAAGCCCCATCCAACCTGGTCTTGAACATCTCCAAGGATGGGATTCATCACCCTCCCCGGGTTTCCATCCTCAACTGGATGGAAAGGAACCGCAGAGGTTAAGTACTCCAGTATTTCATGTGAAGTAGGTTTGACAGTGGTGCAGTTTATGTTTTACACTTCCTGGTACTTGCTCCAGCAGGACACATGTCCATCCTGGTCCATGCCCGAAATCCTTCAGGGTTCCTGCAGGAAATCCCCCAGGACACGCCAAGCCCTGCAGCAAGCACTTCACAGATGACAGGCAATAGATCCACAGCACGGACCAGACGGGTCCATGGCTGCTCACAGTAAGAGCAGAAGGTGGGTCTCACGTGGAAAAGGGTGGAAGATGCTCTCGTAGAGAAAAATTCATAAACCAGCACTTGTGGGAGTGAGCTCCAAACCACTACGATGCCCCACTATGGGTCTTGGACCTGCCACGTGGGGCAAGCCTGTGTCCAACAGCAGAATAATCCACATTCTCCTGATCCCAGGTTTCACCTGGAGCTGGATTCCAGTAGAGGAAGGTCCCAATAGCCATGGAGAAAATGCAGGGCAAGGGGAGCAGAGCTGAGATCTGGACCAGGTCCACCTGCTCCGGTTCCCACCATGCTTTTGTAAAAGATGGTTTGTCAGCTCGAGCATCCTGGCCAAACTCCAACTTGAGTAATTACACATGGCCTCCCTGAATTCCCCTGGAGTTTCAGTTCAGATGTGCCACACCGGGGCTCACTTTCTGTCCCAACTGTTGCTGAGCTGGCCACTGTTCAGCTTTCGTTTCACTTTATTTGTTCCAGAGCTCCATTTCACTGAGAACCATCCTCCGGGGCATAACAGAGCATGAAGCAGAGGGATGAGCCTGGTCTCGGCAGTCCCACATCTGACATCTCCACGGGTGCCACCAACTAAGATCCAGCTTTGGCTCCAGCTGTTGTCAAGCAGCAAAACTTGCATCTGGGTCTGTGCGTCCTCCACAATGCACAGGAGGATTTTTCACTTGGAGCCTTGGCTTGGACTTATATCCAGAAACTTCATCAGCAGCCAGGTAAATTCCCAGCAGGAAGGGATCTCCCAATGCAGGTTCTTTTGGAGGAGAACTTTACTGGGTGGCAGCAAGGTGGCACGTGTAGCACACCATTGATATCCTCACATTTCTAACCAGGTGTTAACGCCAGTTATTCACATCCTGAAGGCTCCAAAACAACCAGTCTGATGCCTTTGCAGACAGGTCCAGCACAGGGATAGGCAGTTATGCTGGAGAGGGGGCAACAGTGTCCCAGGAGGAGGTGATGCCCTAAATGCTTTGCTTTTTCAATGGAGGATTCAGCTCACAAAATAAACCCCCTCACCCATAACGAGAGATACAGCTATAACCAAAAAATGACATTACCAGTCCTGTCAGCAACCAGTGACATCTGTACCCCCAGTGCTTTGCTCTCTGGAGTGCTTCCAGTCACCTCAGCTGGTAAAAACCAGCTTTTCAGCCCCTCTCTTTACCCAAGGCACAAGCAACTCGGCCTTTTTTTAAAAAGCCTCCGTCCACTGCCAACACATTAGATATATCAATGTAAATCTGTCACAGTGACAAGAACAAAGTGCAGCTGTAATTCAGGCAGTGACCACAGGAAAACCTCAAAATCTCTCCTCGGCTTGATGCAAAGGGAGGATGTTAAGAGAGGTTTTGTGTTTACTTGGCCACAGCCTCAGGAGAAGCGTAAACCTGGGGGCTTGAGAAGTTTACAGCCTGTGAGATGGCATTAGCCACACCGGCTTCACCAGCTACTAAACTTAGCTCCGTTTGACTCCAGACCCTGGTCCAGAGGAAAGGGAATGCAAGAACAATGTCCCTCTGGCTTTGCTCAAGCTCCTCTTGCAGGGAAGATGACCACGGCTAAACACTGCAGTTGCTACAACACCGGCTCATGCCTCGTATAGTTTCCACGTCTAGTGGAAATGCATCCGAGGCACGTGAAGGAAAACAGGGCACGGCATCAGCCCCATCCTCAGGAAATGCTACTTCTCCTCACCCCATCCCATCGCAGAGCTGGCAGGGGGGAGCTGGGCATTGCCCCCCAGGGTGGGCAGCACTGCCCGTACCCATAAGGAGTGAGGGAAAGCCCTGCCACAAGGTCAGACACCAACAGCCTCAACCTTAGTGCCCTTGAGCCCCGTGACAGGAGGAAACCCAACACAACGCAATCTCCAACTCAGCTGTGTTGTATCTCATCTCGCAGCTCTCTGCACCTCCCACTTCATAGGAGCCTCCATGCCACCGAGCCACCCACCCCCAGTGTCAGTGCCGTTCATGAGAGGACAACCAGGTGGACACCCAAATCAAGGAACCTCAGCATATAGCTGTTTTGATACTGTAGAACCTCCCAGTCCCACCAAACTCAACCTCTTCCCCCTTGCATCAACAGGGATGGAGTGAGCACAAGGACCCCAATGGTGGAATGGGCACAAGGATCTCCCCACCCCTCATCCAAGACGTCCACCAGGTACCTCTATCTGCTCCCTCCCAGCACAGCTGAGCACAAGGTCAAAGCTGGCACCACCAGCAGGAGCTGTGGCTTCTCCTTGGAAGATGCCCTCTCCCCAGACCCACAGCCAGACGTGCACATGCTGGTTGCCACCACATCTGGGCAAGTAGGGCCCCAGGGGAAAAGTTTTCCTTTGGCAAAAGCCCAGAAGTCACGTACCTCAGAGGGCTTCTTCTCCTTCTGTCGTGACCAGGTGGATTTGGTATTTGGAATTTTGGAGCATCTTGAGGCAGACGTGGTGTGACCTGCAATGAGGCAACAGAGACAGGTTACCAAAGGAAGAGACAGAAGTTTTGTCCACACCTTTGTCACCAGCCCCACCACCACTACTGCAGCCTCAACCCAACACCAAGAGGTGACAGTACTTGAGATGGCATTATTTTTGCACACATCTCAGGGTATTTCACCAAAACAGATGAACATCACTTTGCTGCTGCTAAGGATGATGAAAAAGAGACCTCTGAAATCTAAAAAAAAACCTGTTGTCAAGTGCAGACATCAGAATTGCAAACCCAAAGTCAGGAAGAAGACCAGCTTTTAAGAGGGAATGAGGCAGGACCAGCACTCCTGGAACCAGGAGTTGAGGTAAGACTAAGTATTTTCTAACAAAGATGCTTAAAGATGAGCATCTGAACTGTTTGAGGACTTCAGGCCTCAAACTGGTCAAAAATATTAACCAAACTGGGCAAAACTCCCTTGCCCCCAACCAGGAACCTCCACGGCTGTGTGTGGTTCAGCCTCTAGTGGAAACCAGGCACCAGGACACACCGAGCAAAAGCACTTTACAGTTTTCAGTAGTTAAAGAGTATTTGCTTTGGGATTTGGGATTTCTTTAGTCTGGGAGTATTACGAATGGACTCTCATCCTCCTGACTGGAGCAGGCTCATCACCACCACTACCACCTCCACGAGGCAAGGGCAGCCGGAGCTGAAATGTGCTGGGATCGTCGTGGTGATAATCTTTATTTCCAGCCCATAGGTGCTATTAGCACTACCACTACCACTAGTTTTAAAAAAGAAAAAAGCAAAAAATAAAAGGTGCAAGTCAGTTGTAATAAAAAAAAACTTAATTATTGGAATCTTTTTATAATAATGATAATGATCAGGTCTTCTGTGGAGCAGGATCACTTCAGATTCCACTCCACGTAAATGTTTTGCTAGGGGTGCAACAAATTAACTCTCAATAGGCCTATTTAACACTGGTTTTATCCTTGGATGGCCGAATAGGAGGAAATAAGCAAATGTCGAGTTCAACAGGTCTGTGCGTGCCAGGAGTTCAGAAGGGCTCTGGGCTGAGCCTGAGGGACTGGGACTGTCCCCAGCACGGTGGGAAATGTCCCTCCCCTCCGCCAGCTCAGGCAGTCACAGAATTGTTATGGTTGGAAAGGACCTTTGAGATCATCAAGTCCAACCATACACAAAAACACAACCCACTCCCTACAATCTCAGGCACTAGAGCATGCCCTGAGGTGCCATATCTACCCGCTTCCGAAATACCTCCAGGGATGGTGACTCTACCACCTCCCTGGGCAGGCTGTTCTACCGCCTGACCACTCTTTCAGTAAAGTCATTCTTCCCAATATCCAGTCTAAACCTCCCCTGATGCAACTTCAGACCATGTCCTCTGGTCTTGTCATTATTCACTCGGGAGAAGAAGCCACATCTCCACAACCTCCTTTCAGGCAGTTGAAGATGGCAATGAGGTCTCCTCTCAACCTCCTCTTCTCCAAACTAAACATACCCAGTTCCCTCAGCCTCTCCTCACAGGACTTGTTCTCTAGACCCCTCACCACCTTGGTAGCTCTCCTCTGGACACGCTCCAGCCCCTCAATGTCCTACTTGTAGTGAGGGGCCCAGAACTGAACACAGCACTCGAGGTGAGGTCTCACCAGTGCCCAGGACAGAGGCACCATCACTCCCCTACTCCTGCTGGCCACGCTATGCCTGATACAAGCCAGGATGCTGTTGGCCCTCTTGGCATCCTGGGCTCACTTGCCGGCTCACGTTCAGCCTGCTGGCCACCAGCACCCCCAGGTCCTTTCCTGCTCACGAGCCCAGATCAATCTCAGATGGCAATTTTTTGCTCGGTGGGGGGGAAGCGGCGCTATCTCACCTTGCCCTGTTCACTTGATAAACCCACTTTCTTGGATTTCATAAAATGCAGACCAGACTAGATGGTATCAGTTCCCCAAGGACAACTGGTTTTCTGACTGTCATTTAGTGGAGTCCACAGAAACGCATTATTTTTCATCATTCCAGTACATGAGAGGACTGAGGAGGCAAAGTGGGGTGGTCACTGGGAAACTGCTTCCCTGGCCACCTCGCTTAAAACCTCTGCAGCAGCATCTCTGCTGTTCACACCCAGAGCTCCAGTCACTAATTTCTCCACCCTGTCCCCTCCTCTCTACCTCCAACGGGGTGCTACAACCACGGAGACTTAAGACAAGGTGCCACCACCATCCCCCTTTCCCAGTGGAGGCACGAAAAAGAAGGTCATCACTTTGTTTACAATTATCCTGCAGGAGAGAGAGCATTTGTCAACAGCTTAGGTATCACCTGCAGCATAAATATCTGAGACCAAGAGAGATAAGGCCACGTTAATATGGTGATTAAAGATGCCTTCCACCCCTGAAAGGCAGAGGAACCAGCGGAGAGCGGCTGGGCTTGGTAAGCCCTTGAGCATCTGGGGATTAGGAGACGGGAAGTTTGGAGCACAGCTTCCAAAACAAACCCCTTTCTGAGACAGAGATGTTTTATTTTACGAGAAGCCAGTGGTGTTGACAGAGCTTGAAAGGCTTTTCTGGAGGCAGGGCTCTGCATCCCCCCCCCAAAAAAAGACCCCCTACAGGACGGGGGACCCCTCCAGCAGCCAAACAGCAGGTTCCCGTCGGCGGTAGCGGTGCAAACTCCGCTCACACTGACAATTTTTTTGGCTGAAGCTGTGGGAACAGCAGCCAAACCCAGCACAAGATCAGCCTTTCCATAACCCCCTGTAATCTCCCCATCATCCTGTTAAGAAAAAAAAAAAGTTTTTAGTCTCTTTAAGCAAAGTCCCTTTTCGTTCTCGGATATCCAGCAGCCAGATCCTGTAAAAGTGTGGAGAGAAAATTCCCAGCAGGGCCCAGATGAAATTACTGGGACGGCCGTAAGAAACCAAGAGCTGAATTACTGAAATTTGTAGGAAACTCTGGAGCCCAGACAAGGGATTAGACTCGTGCCTCGAGGGGAGCGAGCGCTGAGGCACTGCGGTATGTCTGCAGTGGGTGAAACCCTGGGAGAAGCGCTCTATTTATAGCCAAAATTCAGCACATTTGCACATGTTTATTGTTGAGCACATGCTTCTGTGCTTCCCTGAATGAGGATGAAGTGAGGTAGATGTCGAGAAGCAAGCGTGGGCTTGCAGGATTTGCTGGCTTGAGCCTTATCCCTTTTCCCACATCACTCTTCAGCTGGCGAGAAGGGAACCAGGCGGCTCCGGTTTTACCCTGACTCCAGGAAAAAACTTCCCTTTTGCCCCAGTACAAACCAGTCAGGAGCGAACTGGTCTGGGGCTGCAGTTCACCAGGAAGGACAACTCCTCTACAAAAGGGTGCTCGCTTCGTTAGCAGATTTGCAATCAGCAGCTCTCCCAGACTCCTCACAGGAGGGAGACACTCTCATCAGTTAACAGCAGCCACAGCCGGGCATTTAAATTGGTATCAGCTTGTTGCTGCCTTTCTGACAAACCCAACCCGGCACACAATTCATTGTGCAGAGACTTCCCAGTAAAAAATGCAGCTTCCTCCACTCTTTGCAAAGTAATTATTCAAGCGTTTTCCCTGCTGGAGGTGAATGGCTTAGTTATCTCCTTCAAAGCCTTGAATTAAAGGTCTTACTGTCAGTGGTGTCTGAGTTATCACTGCTGATCGAGTACTTGCGTCGTTTTTCTTCCATCTGTAAAGAAAGAAAGTGAACATTACACTTAATTCCCAGGAAAACTCATCTCAGCACCAAATCTCTGTTATCTCCCAGGATCTGCACACAGTATTATCCCAGCACCGGCCGGCCGGTGCTTACCTTCACCAGAGACCCAGGGGGTTAAAAAAAAGGAAGAAAACAACCCTCACAGAGCTTTTTTAAGAACTTCAGGGGTGTCAGTGTTTCTCTACCAGCCTTCCCCACTCCCAGGAGGTACAGCGAGTACACTTTGATCACTCAGCTTTGCGTGGCAATTTGCCTGTGCAGGATTCATAACCAAATGGCCTTCTGCAAGAGCATCCCCACGAGAGGATGCCCCACCATGGACCAGAGGATGCCCCACCACGGACCACAGGATGCCCCACCACAGACCACAGGATGCCCTGCCATGGACTGAGGTGCTGTTGGATGGGACAAACACCAAAAAATACGCCCAGGCTGAAAATCTGAGAAGCACAGAGACAGAAGAATGGAAACTGTGCGCCCTCTCAGTATGTCTGCAAGGGAAAGTCCGAGCATCCCGGTGCTAAGAGGACCCCTGTGTACGGTGAGGTTGGGGTTTTACCCTCTGACTCATCTTCCCACTCAGCCTTTATCTACTTCTTTGAAAAGTTCTGGTGTATGTGTCACAGCTAGCACACTAGCCAAGCCTGCATCTCGCTTGCCATCACCCTGAGCTGCTCTGCTTGCTCTGGTACAACCCAACCCCCACGGACCACAGCTCCCGGTGGGGGAGCAAGAGGTTTCTGCACAGTTGCTGGGACTTCTCCATCCCCTCAGAGCCAGCCCCAGGGCAGCGGGTACCACCGCAGCAATTCGGAGGCCAGGAGAGCCCCTTTCAAGCCTGGCTGCTGATTCACTTTGTGACTTTGAACAAGCCACAGAACCGCTCGAAACCAGCGGGTTCTTCTGAACTCGCCCCTCA
This sequence comes from Thinocorus orbignyianus, assembly GCA_013400375.1. Taxonomy (NCBI): domain Eukaryota; kingdom Metazoa; phylum Chordata; class Aves; order Ciconiiformes; family Thinocoridae; genus Thinocorus; species Thinocorus orbignyianus. The sequence goes on along the minus strand of VXBW01002122.1, from coordinate 291,283 downwards.
GGAACAGAGCACTCAGGAGCTGAAAGTCAGGCGCCTGTATGAGAGGATGCTTTAAAGGGGAAAGGAAAAAGAAAAGAAAAAGAAAAAAAAATAAAAAGAGAGGAAGGGGGAAAAGGAGGAGAGGAAGGGGGAAAAGGAGAGGAAGGGGGAAGAGGANAAGGGGGAAAAGGAGGAGAGGAAGGGGGAAGAGGAGAGGAAGGGGGAAGAGGAGAGGAAGGGGGAAGAGGAAGAGAGGAAAGGGGAAAAGAAGGAGAGGAAAGGGGAAAAGAAGGAAAGGGGAAATAAAAGTTTTGTATCCTCTGAAGACCCCAGTTTAGGCTGGTACCTGATCAATGTGGCCCCCAATACAGGAATTTGGGAGCTCTGGATGGAATGGACTGCCCATGGACTGGACAAACCTCCAACAGGCTGTGAGCTAAAATATCCCTGCAGGAAACAATGCTAACCTCATGGAAATTTCAGTACTTTCTGAGATATTCTGTAGAAATCCAAGAGTGTTAACACGGCACAGACACCACCGCTTCTGCAAACGGTAAGCGGGAAAGATAATAAACCCCTGGATTTGTGTGGTTGGGTCGCAGCAGGTAGAAGCAGCAGAGAGACTGGAGAGCAGGCCAGAGCATGCCATTTCCCCCCAAAACAACAGGAAAAGTTCCACAGAAGCACATAAAACCCTTGCCATGCCTGTATTTTACAATATACGTGCTGTGTTTTATCGCACCATTATAAGGGGTAATACTACAAAGCATCATAAACATTTAACTATCAGTGTTGTGGTAAGGCACTGCCCTGTCAAAACATGATATAAAACGTTCCTTGAGAATATGGCAATATCAATACTTTCCCTCAGTGATTCAAGGGGAAACAGATGTTATTAAACCAGCCTTGTTCCCAGTAGCCATTAGATTTTGCTTGGGGAAAATGATGCTGAAGACGGCTCCAACTGCAGTTTACTTACTTTTAGTGGAAATTCTACCTGAAGATCTTATAAACTGGTTCCTACCAGTTTGAAGTGGCAAAAGGGCTTTTGGACCACAAAGCTGGAGCTTTGCTTTTATTGATTCCGGAGCCCCTGGTCACAGGGATTAAATAAACCAAAGCCAACCGGGAAAAGAAACACAAACACCTGGAGCAAAGGAATGCTACTGGTACCCAGTGGGATTCCCAGTGTTTCCCAGCTTTGCCAGTAAATGTCACTGGCATCTCTCTCCTCCCGAGGGAGGAGAAAAGGAGTAGGATTAATGCACAGCATGGATGTCAGGATGCTGGGACTGGGTTTTGGCTGGCATATATACGGAGAAGATGCACGGATCATCCCTTTAAGTGAACTCGGTCCCTGCATCCTGCTCCAGTCCTACACCTCCCTACACAACACACCTCCACGCACTCACTACGTAACATTATGAATTTATATTCACATGCAGAAGAGCTTGACATTGCAGGTATGACAGTGGCCTGCCTTCAGTCCAAAATTCTGCCCCTGTTTGGCAGGCTCCAAGGCAGCATCCTCTGATCCAAACTGTATTAAATCACCCTGACTGGAATTCTGGCTCGAGCGAAGTAGGGACATCTCTGACCACAGAAGCACCGAGAGGGCACAGGACGGTCCACAAGGTGCTGAAGGGAGTGAAGTTTGGGGCCAAAACCACAAAGTTCAAGCACATCTTTTCACGAAATGGTTAACTTCCAGGCGGTGCTAAGAAGATGCTGTTTTCCCAAGGACCCACCTTCTTGAGCAGCCAAACAGTAGTAAACCACATGGCGCTTCAAGGAGGAATTTACTGTAGAAAAAAGTTAATTGGGCCATTTCCCCAGCTGGGCTATAAAGTCTGATGGTGGCTGGGAGAGCCATGGCCTCCCGAAACCCTTTGGCACCCAGAACAGTGGGGACCCACATCCCTGGCATGGAGCAAGTGCTCAGGAGCCACTCAGTTGGTGTAACTCCTGAGCAATTTCCAGCCTCCACAAAATATGGGTCTCTGCTCGGAAATTAATCCTTTGTTTACATTAGAAGCTAATTTCACCTTTAACTGACCCATTCCCCGCATGGCATCATTATTACAGTCATAAACAAATACCAAAAAAATTTGTAATAGTTTCAAAAGGTCACTGTTAGGTCAAGCTTGGCCCAACATCTAGTTTTTATGGAGCCAGAAACCAAGAGAAAGGTTTCTATGTATGCTTGCTTAAAAAAAAATCAAACAGAAACAGATGTGGGTTTCTTTTATAAACAAATGAACATCCCCCTGAAGTGTCTGCAACTCAAATCCACAGGCACAGCCCAGCCCTGATGCCTGGAAACCCAAAAACGGAATNCCCCCCAGCATCCTTCCGCTGACCCCTCCAGCATGCCTTCTGCTGACCCCTCCAGCATCCTTCTCCTGCCCCCTCCAGCATCCTTCTGCAAATCCCACTAGCATCCCTTCTCCTNAATTCTGCCCCTGTTTGGCAGGCTCCAAGGCAGCATCCTCTGATCCAAACTGTATTAAATCACCCTGACTGGAATTCTGGCTCGAGCGAAGTAGGGACATCTCTGACCACAGAAGCACCGAGAGGGCACAGGACGGTCCACAAGGTGCTGAAGGGAGTGAAGTTTGGGGCCAAAACCACAAAGTTCAAGCACATCTTTTCACGAAATGGTTAACTTCCAGGCGGTGCTAAGAAGATGCTGTTTTCCCAAGGACCCACCTTCTTGAGCAGCCAAACAGTAGTAAACCACATGGCGCTTCAAGGAGGAATTTACTGTAGAAAAAAGTTAATTGGGCCATTTCCCCAGCTGGGCTATAAAGTCTGATGGTGGCTGGGAGAGCCATGGCCTCCCGAAACCCTTTGGCACCCAGAACAGTGGGGACCCACATCCCTGGCATGGAGCAAGTGCTCAGGAGCCACTCAGTTGGTGTAACTCCTGAGCAATTTCCAGCCTCCACAAAATATGGGTCTCTGCTCGGAAATTAATCCTTTGTTTACATTAGAAGCTAATTTCACCTTTAACTGACCCATTCCCCGCATGGCATCATTATTACAGTCATAAACAAATACCAAAAAAATTTGTAATAGTTTCAAAAGGTCACTGTTAGGTCAAGCTTGGCCCAACATCTAGTTTTTATGGAGCCAGAAACCAAGAGAAAGGTTTCTATGTATGCTTGCTTAAAAAAAAATCAAACAGAAACAGATGTGGGTTTCTTTTATAAACAAATGAACATCCCCCTGAAGTGTCTGCAACTCAAATCCACAGGCACAGCCCAGCCCTGATGCCTGGAAACCCAAAAACGGAATTGCTCGCAAACTACCACATGTTTCAGCCCTGCCTTTGTTCTGAGCTGAGAAAGGCAGATAAATGCTAAAGGGAGGAAGATGATGGCCCTCCATCAACCTAAACAAATGTAAATCACCAGGGTCTCAGACAAATTAGCCACAGGACCGGGATAAATTTGAGATGATGGCCTCAGGCTGCCTGGTCCTCCCTCACAGCAGGGGAGGAGGGTTGAAGAAGAGCCTTTGGAGATGGGATTTTGCCCAGCCCGTGTAAAGCGGGAGAAGGGAAGGCAGCAGCATTTCTTCAGCACACCCTTCCTGAACTCCTGTCCCACCTAGGCACTTCTCCCTGCACCCTAAATCAAAACGGAATGTCTCATCCAGCCTTTCCACCAACAAGCAGCTTCCACCCAGCTCCTTGGCCCTCTGCGAACCCCTCCATCATCCTTCTGCTGCCCCCCCCCAGCATCCTTCCGCTGACCCCTCCAGCATGCCTTCTGCTGACCCCTCCAGCATCCTTCTCCTGCCCCCTCCAGCATCCTTCTGCAAATCCCACTAGCATCCCTTCTCCTAACCCCTCCAGCATCCTTCTCCCAACCCCTCCAGCATCCTTCTCCCAGCCCCTCCAGCATCCTTCTGTACTGGCTGGGGAATCCGCTGACGTTTCCCAGCTCCAGCAAGTCCACGTGGGATTTGGAGCTCCTGGTGGCATCACAGCACAGTGTGTCTGCAAGAATGAACCATTCTGGCTTGCAGCAAGCGAAACTACATTCGTACATGCCTGTGCACACAGGGGACTGGCACAGAAACCTGCAGAAGTTGCAGTAAAAAGGAAATATTTTTAAAAATTGGGGTATTTTCTCATCACCTCTTCCCAGCGCTCATCTGCGCCTGAAGGGATGCGGCGCCCGGTCCCCCCCGCGCCGTCACCTCTGACGCTGTGACAGTTGAGCAACACCGGGCTGAATTCTCTGCTCTGTTTGTGAGCTGCAATGAGACTGCAGAAAACCACTTCCCTGTTTGTTCTTCCAGCGCAGATATAGGAACACAAACAGAACATAGTGCCCCCAGCGGCACCAACACCGGCTCCGGCCAGCCCGGACCCCACTTCCCAGGGACCCCCTATTTCCCAGCCACCCCGTCCCATCACTCCCAGGGACTTTGTCCCATCCCTTTCAGGGACACTCCCCCCCATCCCACCGGGTGGGTGATGAGGAGTCCAGGGGCAGCTGAGCCATCCTTTCCCCCCTGCCTTTAACTATTTCTTTGCTCTGTCTAGGAACACCAGCAGGTTGTTAGAAAGTATAACCAGAAGGGTGGAGGGCTGGAAGGTCCCAGCTTTTACACCCTTGGAGGGCTGTCCTCCTCAGATTGGCTTTTCTCAGGAAGAATTCTGGAGCCAAACACTGCCCTAGGAGGTTCCAAGAGAGCAGCAGCACCCTCTGACACAGGCAGGGCCCCAATTTCACAGTAAGAGAAGAACAAACTTTTGGGATCGAAGGATGCGCATGGGCTGTGCCGCCAGACCGTCACCAAATCCTGGTGCACAGCCCTTCACATCCCAGGAGTAAGCCACCCTGCTCATTCCTTAAGCTCCTGACCCTGAGAAGTGTAAAATCCAGAAAGGCATGACCCTGGTCCCCAGGAAAAGCCAATTTTCTGGGTAGCAGGAGCCTGTCCCTTGCTGTCAGCTCCAACCTCTCCAGCAAAAACTCCAACTGCCCAGGTGAAGAGAGAGCCATCCCTCCTCCACTCCGCAGCAACTCAGCTCCCTGCCTTGCCTCCCTAGGGCAAAATTTCATCTCATTTAAATTTAAAACAAAACAAGCCCTCGTTTACTTCCTGTGCTCTGCCTTTTTCCACATCTACAAGGGGATTTTTTTTCTTTTTGTTTTTTTTTTGGTCTTTACTACTCACATTTATAACTTTGCTTGCCTCTTCTGACTTGTTACCCTCTAATTATCCATAATTTTTTTTTTTTTCTTCTCCAGCAAGCCCAGACAGAGCACAGGTAACCAGAAAGGTTACTGCGGGCACTTAGGGCCACTCCTGCCTTGGGGCAGGAGGGAGGTGGCAGGGACACGGGACAAGGGCAGGGACACAGGGCACGGCTGCCCCATCCTGCAGGTCCTTCAACATCCACAACTCAGGAAGAAAAAAATCAACAGGAGCTATGGGAGCTCCAAACTTTTGTACCAAACATCCAGGGAAAGGCAAAGCCCAGATCTCAAGTACATGAGACTTGAGAGGACCACCCACCCACCCACCAACTTTCAGAACTTGGGTGTCAAACACCATCCAGCAGCCACGGCTACTTGAAACGAATCGCATCTCCCTGCCCACAGACCCCACGTGGACCCCCCCCTCCCACCTCTCCCACCCTTTCC
>VXBW01002122.1:231798-281446 GCA_013400375.1 Thinocorus orbignyianus | reverse complement strand
ATAAAATAAATCAACCCCAAAACAACACAACAAACAACCTCGCGTAACTTGGCAGAGTTTCCGCGGAGAGGCGCGGAGAGAAACGGCGCCCCCCGCCCGCGGAGGTGACACTTCCCCCCAGAAGGTGCCCCTCCCCAATGGATGCTCTGATGGGTCGGGGCGCTGTTGCCCCAGGGTTGGAAAGGGCGACAAACGGCTGTTGGGATACAAATAAAAACCAAATAAACAAATAAAAACTCACCCACTTTCTTAAATTAAAAGAATCCTGTTGGGATGGAGGCGCCTGTACCACGGGCATCTCTTGGAGACCCTACAGTGAAAAAAAAAAAAAGAGCAGAAGTTGTCTTGAGCTCTTAAACCATGGCTGCAGAAGAATTAAAACTCCGGTTCAGGATGGTCTTCTCCATCACAATCTGCCACCAGCTCTTAAATCCATTAAACGGGTCAGCTCTGAAACTGAGTCGCTGGTTAAAACACCATCGGGACCACAGATGCCACCACCAAGGTGGTGAGATGCTCTCCCCCCTCCTACATCCCCCTTTGGGCTCTTTATAGTTTGCCAAACTCGAATGAAATTAGGCTGCAACTTTCTGCCTCACCAGCCCGTGCTGGATGTTTTCCCAATACTCCCAAGTCCTTTGGGTCTTCCAAGGATGAAAGGAGCATTGCTTTGGTCGTTCTTGGGCTTCTTGAGGTTTCTTTAGGACTGTAACTCTGGAAATAGGGTCTTGAAATTTGGCACTAGGCAACCTTTTAGATAAACCCACCCAATTTAGCCATCTTACTGGGCTTTAGAGAAGAGCAGGTCACAACATAAAGCAAAACCATGCCCAAGCCTGGCTGATGAAGTCCCTCAAGATGCTGCTCTTGCTACCCCAGCCCTCAAGCCCCTTCAGCAGCCCCCCAGGAGATGGGAAACTTCACCCCCCCAGGTTCAAAAAGCCTTTCCTGGTTGTACAGAAGTGATGGGACACATGAATATGGCCCCCAACTGTTGCTCTCCACTAGCCCCAGGTACTCCAGGACCTCCCCGATGGATCCCACCCCAACCATGAGCGGGGACCGCCTTAGGGGATGTTCTGATGGTCAGAACATTAGAAATGTTCAAAGTGAGGCATTCTGGACCAATTTTGGGGGGACTTTCTCCTGCATGCACATTCTAATGCAGTTCTTCATTACCTTATCACAACCTGGTTTCCATATGACACCTTCATGCCACGGACCTGCTCCGTAAGCCAAAAAGAAAACAAATTTTGGGCAGATCCTCACCTTCTTTGCAGAATCCAAGGCAGCGAGAGGTTAAAACCCTCCCCAAAGAAGAGGGTTCTCTCCTTGCCCTCGCCCCAGGCTTTCTTCCCAGTGCTAACGAGGTCATGAAACCAAACTTTTGGGTGCTGAGGGTGGAATTGCCCACATGGGCGGGTGCAGAGCTTGAAACCTTCTGCCCGAATTGCTGACATCCATCTTCCTACAGCTGGACGCCGCGCGGGTGCTGCGCTTGCATGTATGAAGTGCTGCATCGTGTTAAATACTCTGAAAAAAGCCAGACATTCCGCTTCTCGGATGGAGTGCCCCAAATTAGTCAAAAACCTGACCTTAATCCATCCGTGTGTCACCCTCACCCATCTTCATAACGGGCATCGAGGGGAGGATTAATGGAGGTGCTGAAGCACCAGTGCGGCATAGTGGAAAGTATCGTAGGAGAAAAGCCCACGAGGAAATTAATCATTCTTGGCTTCGAGGGAACCTGCCAACATCCCCATGATGGTCATCTGCAGCGCTAGGGCCTTTCTGCCTGTTCCTCCAGCATTTCTGGACCGTGCCCCTCAAGAAGGGCACAGTGTGTCCAAATCTGGGTAACACTGATGTTCCTGGGCACAGCAGGTCCACACCATCCCTAGGCACAACCTCAGTGCGTGTTGGAGCTGCTTTTTCTATGGCTGCGAACCCCAAAAGAGGTCAAACATGTGAAAGAAAGTTGTAGAGAAGCAGGGGTTGGGCTCTTCTCCCAAGTCACAAGCAATGGGACAAGAGGAAAAGGTCTCAAGTTGCACCAGGGGAGGTTCAGATTGGAGATGAGGAACAATTTTTACCCTGAAAGGGTTACGAAACCTTGAAATGGGCTGCCCAGGGCAGGGGTTGAAGCACCATCCCTAGAGAGATCTAAAAGATGGGTTGACGTAGTGCTTATGACATGGTTTAGTGATGGTTTTTATCAGTTAGGTTGATGGTTGGACTGGATGATCTTAAAGGTCCCTTCCAACCTAAACAATTCTATGAATAACGAGCTGAGGGAAGGCCTGGGACCATGCGTGGGACAAGAGGAACACGCCAGTGCTGCTGAGCCCCTCGCTGCCAATCTCACCCACTAGAGTCACAGAAGAAAAAGAGCATCGTGCAATTAAAATCTTGATCTACTTCCACCCAAGTCACACTGGCAGCAAGAAATTGGACGTTTCTGCATTTTGAGTGCTTCCCTGGGCAGTGGCGACCAGAACCGTAACAGATTTCTGGCTACCATACATGCACCCTCAGACATAACTTGCTTCCAAACGCATATACGTGACACACACGTGTAAAATACACAGAGATAACACTTGACGGATGGTTCTAGAGAAGGGTCATGTATATGATATATACCATCCTGGGTTTACATAGTATGACATTTCTGTAACATTTATGAAGAGCTGTGACAGGGTGTTGTCAGCTGGCATTTGCTAAGAGAAGAAATAAATCTAATAATAAAAACAAAACTTAAAAAAAAAAAGCCTTTTGGAAGAAATAATACCGCACAAATCCTCTAAAAGGACAGAATTGTCTACACAACAAAGGCTCGGCTGATTGATGCTAAAATAAGCAGTTCTGCAACAAGTAAGAAATACAATCTCCAGGGAAGAAACCAGCAATGTTTTCCTTTCATCTTCATCCACCAGTGCTTGTTTTTTGCATACCTACGAGAAAAATATGGACAACCTTTCCATGATGAGCACGTAGGTAGAATTAATGGATGGTTTTAAGCAAAGGATGGAGTCAGAGAATCACACAATGTTTTATGGTTGGAAGGGACCTCTGGAGATCATCCAGTCCAACCCCCTACCAGAACAGGTCCACAGGCACATGTCCAGGTGGGTTTTGAATGTCTCCAGAGATGGAGACTCCACCACCTCTCTGGGCAGCCTCTTCCAGGGCTCTGCCACCCTCACAGTGAAGAAGTTCTTCCTCATGTTTAGATGGAACTTCCTATGTTCAAGTTCATGCCCATTCCCTCTTATATTCTCACTGGGCACCACTGAAACAAGACTGGCCCCATCCTCCTGACACCCACCCTTGAAGTATTCATAGGTGTTGATCAAATCCCTCTTCAGCCTTCTCTTCTCCAGACTCAAAAGACCCAAGACCCCTCAGTCTTTCCTTGTAAAAGAGATGCTCCAGGCCCCTCATCATCTTTGTAGCCCTTCATGAGCTTCTGCAGAGTTAAAACCTGTCACTGACCATGAGTCCCCCAAAATGCCACAGAGCTCTTGGTGCCAGTGCCTGTGCCTCAGGGCTTTGGGGGAACGCAGTACTGGCACCGCTGGGTGTGAATATATTGATTTTAGGGGTGAACACATTGATTTTAGAAGTGAACTGCCTCACCCTAGAGCTATGACTATGAAGCTGTTAAAGCAACTTCAGAACAAGAACGTGAAAAAGTTTTACCTCCCAACACTTTGGTTTAATAGAACTTCTCAATAAAACTTGAGATCAGTGAAAACCTCTGTGCAGGCAGGTCACATGGGAGAGGAAGAAGGAAACCTGGTGGCCTTGTTGGCATCAAGTTTGATTGCTGTTACTTATTAACACCAGAGAAGAATGTTAGAGCAAGTCCAAGGGTGTATGAGTGGTCCCCAAATACAATGAGAAGTCCATGTCAGAATCATCTGGATTGGAAGGGACTTTTAAGATCATCGAGTCCAACTATCAACCTAACACCACCAAAGCCACCACCAAACCATGCCCCTCAGCACCACATCTACGTATCTTTTAAATACCTCCAGGGATGGTGATTTCACCACTTCCCCGGGCAGCCTATTCCATTATTTGATGACCCTTTCGGTGAAGAAATTTTTCCTAATACCCATCCTAAACCTCCCCTAGTGCAACTTGAGGCTGTTTCCTCTTGTTCTATCCCATGCCATTTTGAAGACCCTTAGAAACAATCTATTTTGTGATGTTAGCCAGTGAGAACCTAGGAGGAAGGCTCAGCTCCCAGACCACAGCCTGCCTCTTCCTCCAGTGATGCCGACCCGGCCAGAAGCTGGATGCTGGAGGACTACCACAGGGCAGGAAGATGCTCTGATGACACAAACCTTCATGGAGATTCTCAGAAGGTACCACACAACTTGAAAACAGGGCAGGAAACACGTGGCTGCTAACTTTACTGCCTTAGATGATATCCTCTTTGGAGGCCTCTTGTAACCAGAAGTCATCAAAATAGCCTTGGGACAACTTTAATTTCTGTCAAGGACCAGAGCAGTATGTGGTCATTCCTGGAGGAGAACACAAAAGTGACAAGAATCTTTCTGCATCCATATCCCTGATAGGGTTGTCCAATATCCCAGCCATAATGGGGATATTTAGTTCTTATTAAAAGATGTGTTAATTTGGGAAGTAGTAAGCAGATGCAGTAGAAGGAGAGAGAACAAACTCTGTTGTAAATTACAATAATAATCACTCCCATCTTCGGGAATGAACTACTACAGAAAGATCAAGGGAGAGATGGCTGCCATGGTCATTACATAAACTAATCCCTTCTCTTCCTCATTCATTCTGCATAATTCTTTTCCTCTCTGAAGCTAAGGAAAAATTACTATGCTTACAGGAGAAGACAATTTGATTTGGCAGATCAGCGGATAGTGAGATTTTGTTTGCAGTCTCAATTACCTTCAGTAGCTGGAAATTTGGTATCAAAATAAACTGTAGACAAGCAAAAAAAAGTAAATACAGCATTAAATACAGCATTACTGATGTCCATCCCCCGATGGATAGCTCTAAAATTCTCTATGTTCTAGCAACAGCTGCTTTAATATCTGTCAAGGAAATAGCAGCCACTCTCTGTCTGAAGGAATTACCTTTAAGGAACGCATCCGTAAGTGGTTTTGTGCAAAAATGCTCACGTTCTTGGGGGTCTTGATCTTTCTCTGCCCAATTTCAGTTCTTTTTGTTGTTGTTGGTTTCTCTGTTTTCTGTAAGTTTACATCTAATACACCACAGCTTCCATCCAGTCCCCAGACTGGAAGAACTGGGGCTTTCAAAGAGCCCTGGAGGGTAGATTTGGGGAAATAAGGACCATCAGTGTCAGCTCCTCCTGCTTTGGCCGCATCCTTGGGCATCACAGCAGACCCCCCCACCCCACACTTCCCTGATTTCATTCCTTTTCTCCCTTTTTGTTGGCATATCAGACTTTCCACATTCAGTGCAGTGATGGGATAATGTGGCTCCTTGGACCACTGGGAGTTTCAGCATGAAGACATTTGGCTACTATGGGTAAAATTCCATAGTTCTGAGTGATGGACAATGGAAAATAGAAGTAGATTTAGAATAGTTGAGATGGAAGGGACCTAACAAGGATCATCTGGTCCAACTGCCCAAGGACCTATTCTGTCCCTCATGAAGGAGTATCCTAAAGGCATGACACGTCATGGCAAACCTTCATCCTCCCCATTCCCACCCCATAACCTGGAGAAGGATCCACCTTGGTGTAAAAGCTGTCATGTTTTACTCCCTTGAAGAGGCCAACGGAGTTTCCTTCTCCTCCATCTGCCCTGCCATGGGAGAAGGGGTAACAGCCAGGTATGAACAAGCATCTTCCCAGCTGCAGATCCCACCACATTGTAGAACACACAATTACTGTGTGAATTTAAAAAAAAAAATAATTAAAAAAATGAAGAGACATTCAAGATCTGAGTCACAATTCAATGCACCATTTCAGTGAACGGTACATATGCTAAACAATACAGGCATCAAGACTGCATTAATCCACATTTTATACGGATTCCCTCTAGACATTCAGTTTATAACCGAGCTGGCTATTTCCCTGTATTTCTCCGGAGTTGGAGGGTGTGAAAAAGACATTTCCATTTCATTGACTAAGTTCCCAAGGGGAGAGTTTATGAAAGTGCAAGTGCATAATTTACTGCCTGACAGGATAAAGTTGGTATCTGGTTTTAAAAAAATAGTGTACCCTGAAAAACAAAATTACTAGAACAGACATTTGTTTTCCATAAGTACCATATTTTAGAAGCATTTAATTTAGCTTAGAAGCAGTGTTAAAAATATATGCATTGTAAATTGCAGCTGTATAACACGATATTTATCAGATAATGTCACTGAATAGTCTCCTGTTGCAATATAAATGCCAAGGCATTTATAGAAAATAAATGCTGAAGTTGAGAGCTTTCTTTTCAAAGTGGAAAACCATTATCTCATCCAAAAGTGATAAATAAAGTGATGAAAGTTTGCTCACAGGGTTGGTTTTAACCATAGCGGGGGGCAGACATGGACGCTCCACGGCCAGAGTGATATTCCCAAACTTTAAACTCCACCTGGATGCAGCCAGCAGAGAGGGAGGCACGTGGGACCCAGGACCAGTGAGGGTGGTTCAGAAGGACCTGGGAGCAGCCAGAAGGACAAATCAGCTGCTAAAGTACTCGAGGAAAAGAGATAAAGACGGCAAGTGAGGCCTTTCTTGAGATACTTCACATGATAGTTATTTCAAGATAATTCATTGGGTCTGGTCGTAGCTAGGACCTGATACAACACGCTCCAATACCAGCTTTTGTGAAGGGTGCCTGAAAGCTGGCTCCAAAATCCACATTTAGTCCCGTGAATGCATGATCTGATTTTCAGCGGATGGAGCACCTGGCAGTTCCTATTGATTTCTTCAGGGCCTGGATCAAGTCGTGCATGTGCAGCACTATTTATTAGCACAAGTACAAAGGGCTATGAGGAAGGGATGGGAAATAAGGGTTTGGACCTAAGATCTCAGATCTAACATCTCTACCTTCTGCTCCTCTGAAATTTGAAGACTTCCATCTAGTCACCTCCTTGCTGGGTCCCATCCCTTGTGCTTTTGTCACCACAGGTCCCTTTGCTGGCATTGCCAAGGCTGGAAAACCCTGCTCCAACATGACCAGGACCTATCATGGGAACCACCTCTCTCTTGCTACTGAAGCACCATTGCTGGAGGTGCGATGCTCATCCCAACATGGGAGGAGCAGACAAGGAGCACCCACCCCACCAGATGCCTCTGGAATAATCCTACTAATTTAATCCATAATAATAATAATAATCCCTAATTTAATCTTCAACAAGAAGGAATGGGATTCCTGCAGCCCCCTCCTGGCTTTGTGAAATTATCCCTTGGTGGTTCTGCTCCTCTTTTAGCCATTTCTTGCATGGCTCCTGTGGTGTATCGTCTACTTCTTCCTCCCTCTGCTACCCACTGCATTTTTCCTTGGACAATCCAGTCCACTGATGCTCTTCAATGATCACACTCAAATTGCTTAGTTACCTGCCTTTCCACGCTCGCCTCCATCACAGAGCACGCTCCGGTCTGCCCGGTAACATCACACCCCGGGCACCACCATCAAAATGGAGAGAGGATGTGCCAACAGGAGCCCAATCCCTCCTTCTTCTCACCCAACGTCCTCCATCCACTCTTCCCAGTCAGAGGAGCAACACATGCCTGGCACGGTTCAGCTGATACGTTGTCAGAAGCACTCAATATGATGGATGATATGATGAATGCCAGAAATGTGTCTCAAATAGCTTTTACATACAAGAAGTGGCTGGCTGGATGAATGGATGGATGGACAGCAGATTCAGTGGCTCATCAGCCATGGAAGAGAAGTACAACACACCAGCAGGACAGGTTTCTGGGCCACATTCAGAAGGAAATACTTCATTAGCAGTAGCTCTTTGCAGCAGAGGGGATCCCACACTGAGCATTGTCCTCCTGCAAACACAGAGGACCTCAAGGTTGTGCACCTTAGTTGTAAAATATGCCAGCAACGAGAGCGTGAAGATTCATTAAACCACTGAGTCCATCATCACCTCGAAGAGGATTACAGTCCCGCGGCAGGGGACGTACCAGCCGTACCAGGGGACGTATTTATTGGAATTTACCTTTGCCCTCTAAAAAACAGTACCGAGCAGCCCCACATCCATCCCAGCCGTCTTCTGGTGAGCTCCATGGATGACAGGTGACCATCCAAGCAACGATCCTGGCATGCCAGAACTTCAAGACATTGTATATGCAACGCATACCCCCTTTATAGTGGTTATAATCTGCAAATCAATCGTACCTGGCAGCGGAAGTTTAACATTAATGACTTTCTTATTATGGATGGAAAAACCTTTCAGAGCTAATGAGCAGAAACAAGACCGCTTCGCTCCTACCTGAGGAGGTGACTCCACGGTCACGAACCAGCCCTTGGAGCAGAGCTGGAGCAGGTCTGGCAGGCTACACTGCCTCTGCCTTTGGGGTTGAGACCTGAATTCAGAGAGATTTGTTTGGTTTTTTTTAAGGATCTCGACTCATGCACACCTAACAGCAGGGAGGAGACAGCCTGTTACCCATCACGCAGCCACCGACCCAAATGCCACATGAGCTGGCGGTCCCAGGGGAAGCCTTGCTGTCCCCAGGCAGGGACAGCTGCCGAGGTGTGAAAAGGAGGAGGGGGTTGGTTAAATTTTATCTTGACAGCCAGGATAAAACAGAATGCAGTGAGTTAGACATTGAATTTCCATGCTGGTCCTGTGGGGCAGAAGGAGCTGGTGAGCTTCCACCCCGGTTGGAGGTGCCCGGGGGTGGTGGCATCTGCCCTGGCATACCTCGGGGAGCTGCACACCACAAGCCTGGCTGCCGGGGGTTGATGGGGGGAGGAAAAATAAACAAATACAGTGAGTCACAAAGGCAAGCGGCATATGATGGGGACAGGTACTTATGCAAATAGACTGTTAACACCCAGCCAGACAGAGCTGATAAGCCTCCTAGGCCAGCTGGAGGCTTCTTTAACCTGCTGGGGGGAGGAGGAGGAGGAGAGAGCTTTAGGATAACAATAGAAAAACCAAAAAGCAAGAGCAAGGCAGCTCTGGGAAGGTTGCAAAGGGCTGCTGGGCTTTGGTACTCATCTCTCAGCCATCCCTGGGTTGCTCTGCTTCCAGAAGCATCCTCCCACCCCAGTGTGGGTTAGGGTTTGCTGTGGTACCCACCACCAATGGGCATCTGCATCTCCCTGCACATTCAAAGCAGCAAGGTGGAAAAGTTTCCCCTTTTTCCCAGGATATGCAGTGGGGACCACCTTCCCCCAGCTTCCTACTGTTCCCATAACATCCCTCCTCTGCTGACCAACCCCCTTTCCAGGAACATAAATAAGAGAGGAATTGTTCTTCTGCAATGCTGCCAGGGATCCCCCCCAGGAAGCTTCAGATCTGGCCCGGCTGGGCTGCCGATAATCAGATAGAGGGGGGTTTAAAATAATCAAGTCTAAGCAGCTGAAATCCCAACGGGAATAGGTAATGGGGTCAGAAAACAAGCGCTGCAGCCAGCTCACAGCTGGAGGGTCTGCAGAGCCTGAGGGATAGGATGGGGCACACAGGCTGAGCCAGGAGCTGTAGTGCTTCTCCAGGATCCTGCCCCAAAAACGCAGAGTCCCCAAAGTCACCTGCTTTTCTGGCACTGGGAAACCTGGATGAAAGTTCCCAGGTGTTGTAGGGTTCTTCTCTCAGAAAGGGTGGTGGGGAGGGGAAAACCATCATGTATCACAACCAGAGGACCCGGGTGGCTCCTTCTTCCCCCTCTATTGCATCCATCACCACAAGCTGTAGAAGAAAGGACTTCGCTGCCCCAGAGCCTCCAGTCCCATCAGTGCAGGGGATGCAGGACACCTCCCTGCTCCTGCAGCATCACCAGGCACTGGTCCCTGGTCGCCCATCTCACACTGATTCCACCAACACCTTCACCTGCCTCACCCCCAGGCAGGGAAGAGGGGATGGAAGAACCAAGGAAAAGGGGGATTGCTGGCTTTAGGTGATAATTCGTTTTGCCCACCGTTCAGATTTCCAGCTCTGTTAATGACGTAATGCTCCGATGGTGAGAAGCCAGAGTTTGCCCTTCCTGTGGTATTCCCTTAGGAAAAAAATATTACTGCAATGTAAAACTGAAAATTGAAACAGGCTGGTGATTGACCAGAGAAAATGCCTCTCCTATTCAGTGAGGCAGAGATGAATGTTGTGAGGTTTGAAAGAAAAACTGAAAAAGCCTTTAATTAATCCCTGGAGGCTAAACTACGCCAGATATGGACAGGATTTCTCCTCTGACTCCTTTCTGGAGAAAGAACACACTGCTGTCTTCCTGCTGCGGCTCTTTCTGGGGATTCTCTGGTCCCCAGAGGAGGACCCAAAGCATTTTTCCAAAGGTTTTCTGTTTTCCTTTTTGAGGAGGAAGAGGGTGGCTGCCAGGGAATCCTCGCTGCTGTCCCAGGGCGACGAGGAGACCAGGAGCCCCCTCCGGCATTTCCCAGCTGATCAGAGACTTTTGGAAGCTCCTACCTGCTGGGAGGAAAACTTTCCGAGTTCAAGGTCAGGTTTTATTTGTCTTCCATCCTGACAGACACCAACTGTTATGCAATATTCAGGAAGTCACTTTTATCAAGGCTCAGTTCAATTTATAAAATTAAGAGCACGGAAAAACAAATACTAGGGCTGGATGGAAAGTGCTGGCACTAACCAGACCAGGACTTTGTTTGCACAAAGGTTGTTAATAGGGTATCTCTTATTTCCACATGTCAGTGGGGGCAGGAGAGAGAATATGCTGCTTTTTATAAGGGGCTGGTGATGATGAGAAAAACAATTAACTCAAAGGGAGCAGAAACTCTAGAAAAGAGGGAGCTCCAGCTCAGGAGCATCCCGAGAATCAAGCCAGGGCTTGACCCCTGGCAGAAGGTAGAGAATTGCAGCTCCGTGGCTAGAAATGCCTGTGCTGGCAGGGTTTGCTTGGGCATAGTTACCTTAGTGGCAGGCAAGGCCCTGGCTGTCACATGGATAAAGGTTTTGCTCACTAAAAACCCGACTTGGAAACTAATGAGGGGAAAAAAAAATAAAGGGTGTGTGCAATTTTCATAGGGATCAACCATAGGTGACCATTTTTCCAGGTCATTTTCTGACCTTCCTCAGAAAACACACTGGAATTAAAGAAATCTTAACACACAGAGGGAGAACCGTAGCAAGTAAGCCCCAGGCTTGGTCCTATATATCTGATCTTGAAGTCCTGAAATCTTTGGAGGAAAGCAGCAGGAGCTGCAACAGAGGAGCAGGGATTCATCCTATGGAGCAGAAGTTTGTGCCAGAGATCACATCAGCCACAGTCCAGAAAACATACGTGCTGCCTTGGCACTTTCTCCAGCCAAGGCCTTTAAAGTTTCAATAATCACGGCTATCAAGACCAGTTCAGACCAGTGCTTTCTTTTAATAAATTAAACAATTTGGAAATTTATTTTCCAGCACTGTGAACTCCCTTATTTCAATACCACACACACCTATATAGAAATTATATGCAGAAAAACTTAAAGTGTAGTAATAATGAGTGATAGAGTTTGATAACAGCTGAGGAAGAACCTGAGGTTTGGAAGGAAACTACTAGCGACAGCAGATTTGCAAGTTCAGCTCTGGGAAGGACCACAAAAATCTGATTGCAGGCGATAGATCTGCCTTACACCGACTGCTTTGCGGGGATCTGAATTTTTTGTGGAAGCTGGGAGCTGCAGGCTGCACTCCACACTGATTCTGATTATAAAGTGGTGGTAATTAAACCTCTGGAGCATTAAGTTACCATTTTAACCAAATGCCTGCATTTTATCTTGATGGGAAATTGAGAGCGATATTCAGATTTTCACAGTAAATAAAAACTGTTGGTTGTTTCACAGATAATCTGCTTCCCCGGTTTATTTATATATATATTCACATATCTCTATATATGAGAAAATCCTCCTGTATGGTTTCTTCCTCCCTTCTGCAAATGCCCATCCTCCTTGAGGAAGCCCAGCAGCAGCACTGCTGGCTTCTGCCCACTGTTCAGCCTGTAAAATAATAATTACAATCATAATGTGGCTCCCTAATAACACTTTTAATCCCAGGACAACTCTCCTTATCTCCATGCAAGCAAACAGAAGCAGGTACAATTTTGCCCCTGTGACCTAGGTGGCCAAGGCCAAAAAGCCAGGGATAATCCAGCACCCAGGTTCCCAGTCTCTCCATCAGCTACAGCCACCGCCTGGCTCTGAAATAATCATCTTAGCTACAAAGGCACGAGTCTAGTTTATTCTTCGGCTCAGTTCTGCAATGACAACCCCAGGGCTGTGTCACTGCATACCTGGAGCTCAGGAATTGGGCAAACCCAGCCATTTTGGGGTCACGTAGATACAGGCGAGGCACCTAACGGTGGATATTTTCACTGTATTCCAAGCCCAAGCCCTCTTCAACAAGCAGCCTAAAGTGGTGAACCCCTTCAGTTCGCTCTTCTGCTGCAATTAACAGCGATACGGCGCTGGAGCCAGCATCAGTAACCCAGCAGAGGCATCAGATGCCTTGGGAGATGAGTTATTCTGATAATAAAACAGTTGCTGGAGCAGGCGATTGGGCTCAGTCACTTTCAAAGCAGCCACGAAGGCTTTCATCCTCCACTTTCGGAGTAAAGTGCATCCTCCCTGCCCGGAGCAGCAGCAGCAGAGGGTTTACCACAAAAATACTCGCAGCATTTGAAGTCTGCAGAGGCAAGGATTACTCACCCCATTGCTGCTTTATGCAAACACGTTGCCATCGCTGGGAGAGCTGGGCGAGGAGTCTGGGCATCAAAGGGCTGCTGGAGATGTCCATCCGTGAGCATCATCTCTGAAGAACAGACTATATGGGCTGTCTTTCTCAGCAGAGAGTCTTCCTGCA
This sequence comes from Thinocorus orbignyianus, assembly GCA_013400375.1. Classification (NCBI taxonomy): domain Eukaryota; kingdom Metazoa; phylum Chordata; class Aves; order Ciconiiformes; family Thinocoridae; genus Thinocorus; species Thinocorus orbignyianus. The sequence goes on along the minus strand of VXBW01002122.1, from coordinate 268,465 downwards.
GAGCTGAGGGTTGACTTAGAGCATCAGGAGATGGTGGGTACCAGAGTCTGAGGTTGCATCACTTCATCTTCACTATCATTGCTCCACCTCCAGCCATCTGTTGAGTGGAAATCACCCTGTCGCAGCACAGAGGTACATTTGAGCAACCTGGGCTGGTGGGAGGCGTCCTTGCCCATGTCAGGGGATTGGAACTCCATGATCTTCCAACCCAATTCTATGATCCTACATACATGGAGACTCCTGCAGAGCATCAGGATTGCCTTGGAGAGAGCTGTCAAGGAGGAGATGCCTGGAACACACAGACCCGCTCCCTCCCCAGCAGACATCAGCTGGGCCACACGAGCCCAGACATGATCTGGAGTGTCAGTTCCCGGAAGTCCTCCCCAACAGAGTGGCACTGGCAGCACTGCTCCTCAACGTCCCATCCAATCTATAGTTTGGAAACTTCTCACGGAAACACAAGTGAACTCAGAGCCAAAGTTATGATGAAGGGTCCTCCATGGAGGGAAATACAATAGTTGCTGGTGTGGTTGAGAGTTAAAATAGAGCCAGGTGGCTTCCAACTTGAAGAGGATCACAAAGAAGTGACTTATTTTGGAGGGATCATAGAATGGTTTAGGTTGGAAGGTACATTTAAAGCCATGTAGTCTAACCCCACTGCCCTGGGCAGGGACACCTCCCACAGGACCACGTTGCTCAAATCCTTGTCCAGCCTGGTCTTGGATGTTTCCAGGGATAGGGCATCTCCCACCCCTCTGGACAACCTGGGCCAATGTTGTCACCCTCACTGTAAACAATTTCTTTCTTCTGCCTCATCCAAATCTTCCCTCTTTTAGTTTAAAGCCATGACCCCTTTGTCTTATGGCCACAGGCCCTCCTAAAAAGTCTCTCTCCATCTGTCATGAACAAAAAAAACCCAAAAACCTAAAAATCAATATAAGATTTTTTCCAACTGAGTAAAGGAAGGAAAACACATCTACAAGTTGACATTGCTGGATGTAAATACTCGGGGTGGGAGAAATAAATAGCCAAGATCTTCAGCTTTGGACAGGCCAAATATAAAAGTATCTTCTTTGAAAGAATCATCTATCTGTGCATCATTCTGCACTCTAACATTAAGGGAAATGTTACTTGATTGCGTCTTCTCTCAGGAATGGGTAAACTGGTCTGGTGGTTTGGAAAACTCTAAGTATCTATTTTTTAATTATTATTTCTTTTCCACAGGCCACTGCTGCTTTCCATCTGAGTGACAGCCAGAGTTCGAAAGGATAGAACACCACAAGACAAAAATATTCTCAGAGTGCTTTTCTGCTGTTGGAAATAGGGAAAAGAAGCCTTGTTTGCACAGAGGTGGTGTCAGATGATGAAGGCTCAGGCTGGATGGACACCTGCAGGCACCTGCACTTTGTGACACTGGGTACATTACCAGGATCAGTAATGATGTGAAAATAAAGAGCTGTTAATCAAAAAATAAGTTGGAAAAAATACTCAAATAACTCAAAAAAGCTGCAGCAGCTCAGCCCACTGCTTTCCACCCCTCCCAGTACGGCAGGTGTAGGCTGTTTGCTCCAGCCCTCCCTCTTTTACCCCTCTTTCCTTCTCACCCAGGTGGCACCCCCTAACTTCAGCCCGGTCTCATCCACAGGCTGGATGGATTTCTTTGGAACCACACTTTGAGCTTGCTCTTTTTAAAATTTCTAAGACTTTTTTTCTTAAATAAAGTTAAATAATTCTCCTTCAAGCCTCCCTCTTCTTACATCAGTTATTGTAATCTTTCCTTGTAACAGCTGCCCTCGAGACCACATCAATTCACTCCACAACCCTACCGGCTCTTCGTTTACATAATTTACAAGGTTCTTGCCTTCTCCTCTTTATTCCTGTTACCTCTCCCCATCTCCTCTTACCTCACTGAACCAATAACCTGCCTCCTGTACCACCAGCCCCTAACCTTTGCCCCTCCAGCCTCTCTAATCCCTCTGTCAGCTTTTTCACCCCATGCAGACTCGCTTTCTCCCCAGCTTTCTTTTTGAGCCTGGGAAAACCTTCCCGATAAAAATCTCAACAGCCACTCCTTTTCTCCTCCTTCAGAACTATCCTCGCGAGTCCCTTCCGCCAAAAAAAAAAAAAATCCTACCAAACCCAGCCTTGGCTATGGCTGGGCAACTCATGAACTACGATTTTCTTTCCTCACTCCCCACCTCTGCCCTCAGCTAAGTGTTACCCAAACCAAATTATACTACCAAAGGAGGCACTTAGCCTTATATATTTATAATTTTATTTTTGTATGCTTATCCCTGTCCCCATGGTTAATGTAAGACCTTCAGGGCAGGGATTGCCTTTTCTTTTTTTCCCCTTCTCCTGCTTTTGCAAAGCACTGAGCACAACCATGGCTCAATTCCCTGTATGTGCTCCTAAAAATATAAACACATGCTGATAAGAGCACGTTCCCTGGAGAAAAGGTATTGCAAAGCTGGGAACCACCACTGAACTGCAACTGTCACCAGCACATAACAGGGGGCCAAAGAGAGACCGGACTAATTGGATGAGAGTGAAATCTGAGCACCCAGAGCCCTGAGACTGCTCATATCAAGTATGAGAGCAAGTGACCACCATCATAGAATGGTTTGGGTTGGAAGGGACCTCAAAGATTGTGTTCCAACCCCCTGCCCTGGGCAGGGACACCTCCCACCAGACCAGGTTGCTCCAAGCCCCATCCAGCCTGGCCTTGAACCCCTCCAGGGATGGGGCAGCCACAGCTTCTCTGGGCAACCTGGGCCAGGGTTTCACCACCCTCAAGTTCTTCCTAACCTCTAATCTAGATCTCCCCTTTCAATTTAAAGCCATTAAAAAGTTTTCAAGGGAGCATCCCAGTTTCCCTATACTTCAAGCAAGTTTTGTTTTCAGGAAAAAGAACTAACAACAAAAACCCAAGGATTCTTTGAGTCTCCACTTCTACACCAAACACATGTTATGGTCACTAAAATGACAGAGCTAATTAAGAAGAGGAAATTGTGTCTAAAGCAGCTGAGATGGACATCTGCCACCAAAAGGAAAGCACCAATTTTCTCCAACCTTCTCCAGGAGCCAGTGTCCTGGTTTGAGGTAAAATGAACCAATTTTTCTGTTTTACAATTTTATTTTCTTAGCTGGGCCTCTTCTAAGTAACTAAACTCCCAAATCTCTTTAATTTCTTCCTCTCCTCTCTTTTTCTTAGAGCGGGGGTACATCATCTCTCTTTTCTGATTTGGTCAGAACCATGAGAGCCAGCACATACGGTGAGTCTTTCCCGAGAAGAGGGAGTTGAGGCCGTGGTTTGGTCAGCCCTGAATTACAAGCTGGAGTGGTAACTTCTCTTGCAGTCACAAAAAAAAAGAAAAAACTTAAAAAAAATATTTTAAAGGATGCCCAGGGGTATACTTAAAAAAAGGCCAGCCCAATTCCACCCTGCCTGCCAGAGCACCGCCGGGGCTGCACAGCAGATAAAAGAACAAGGCGTTTGGCCAATTAGTTTTAACCATCTTTATGGAATATTGATGTCGTATTGAATAGGCATATACATTCTGGCACAGCCACTGAAATTACATTGATTTATGAAGTTGATAGCACGCACCGGTGCCAAGCTACCAGGTAATTGATCAGCTGCCTGGGCTGAACTTCAGCGCGTAATTTCCAGCACAATTTGACTGATCAGCAATACCGTAATTGGTTGCAAATGTCCTTCCTTCTATTTGTTTTGTTAAGTGGCTTTTTCATTAACACAGCAGAGCCAAGTAAATAAATATGACTTTACTGTTGGACTGAAGGCAGACAATAGCTGAGGATCGGATGCAAACTGGGATGGGACTGGGTGACATTGTCAAGCTAGCACTCTTTTTTTATACACTCTCTTTCTTGCTGCATTTAGGGCCCTGGTTGCTTTGGAAGAGTTGTCCTTTTAGCAAAAGGGACATGGCCAACACTACACTCAGTGAAACACAGATTTATTGAACTTACACCCCCAAATACCTCAAGCCAACAGTTTTCTTATGCCAAGCCTTAATGTCTCTACTTAAAATGTGGTCCTCTAATGTCCCTGCTAAGAGAGGAAACCAAGTCAAGTCTCAGGCATCTGCATGATCTGGCAAACCCCAAACTGAGCAGAGAAGCTTTAGGGGAGGTGGCACATCCTTTCTCCAGCCTGCTCTGACACCAAAACCTGAGCTGACCCAGGTGAAGGGATCCCATCTCCAGAGCCTCATCTGAGCTGAGATCTGCTGCTGCAGCATGAGCCCTGCTATTGTAATGACCAAAAAGTGTCAGAAATGGTCTCAGACTAAATAAGCAGCAAAGTTCCTGAAAATACTGACTCAGCATTATGAGGAGGGGCAATTATTTGGAGAGAAGGGTGGAAACGTGCTGCTGTGGCACCAACTATCCCATGAAATAGCTCCATACATCACTGGATTTTCATGTGCTGTTTCTAATTCCCAATAGATATACAAACTATAGCTTTCTGGGTGCATAATTCCTCAGTACGTGCATTTTAATGCTCTTTCTGTTTCTTATTTTACCCTGTTCTATCGATGCCTGCCCATTTCTGGCCATATTCTCAACAAACTGCAACTGTGTTAGACCAGAGGATGAAGAGTGGCTATCTGGTGACTTCACAGCAGTGAAAGAAAATTCCAGACCTTTTACACTCAGTCACTGCCATGTGTTATAAGACCAAAAGTAGTTTAAAAAAAACAAAACAAACAAAACAAAACAAAGACCCAAAGAGTAAAGGCATTGAGTTCAGAGAGAAGAACCAATCCATAACTTTTCAACTGTTTTCAGGACTTTATACCTTCGATACTTTTCATCTGCTGGGCTCCACCAAATGGAGCCATTGTTTTTCCTTCTGGTTGCTCCAGAAAATACCTGCCAATGGCACACTCCAGTGTGAGTAAAATTAAAGATTCAGCTACTCAACCCATGTGGTGCTCCTTGAATGATCCCATTTAAACCTGCAGGACAGCAGCATGTTGCAAACAGGCACACTTCATCAGCCCATTCTTACATCTATCCGCAAAAGAAGTCGGGATGGAAGCGTTCAATACCTTCCCCCCCCCCAAGTTGCAGGCTTCAAAGAGCTTGCTTTGCTATGCAGAAATATACGGTTGTCTGGAGCACAAGCCCTGCAACAGTGCTAGAAACGATGGTTTTTGACTGAAGAAAAAGTGGTGGACCAGGCATCGCCCCCTGCTCTATCTGGGCACAGCTTACATGAGCTTTACAAAGAGCTTTGCGTAGTCATTACTCAGCAAATAACCCAAAGAAACAGGTTTGTAATTGGTTTGCTCAGACAGTTGTAAATTATTAGCATTTACTCTGCCCCGGTGCATGTATAACCCAGGAGAAAACACCGTCTTGTAGGGGCCTGTCCTGCAACTGCTGCTCATAGCATTTGCCCCACCGAGCAGGGTCACAGAAACCATCCCAATTATCAATGTGATTAAGCAGCAGGCACCCCGCCCCTGGATTTAATTTTGGAAGTGCTCTTTAGTGCTCTAGTGCCCAGATGATGCCAAGCCCTCGCTTGCCTCCCATCCCAAGGTGGCCGTGCACTGGGCTCCTGCCCACATCACCCACCGCTTCTGCCCCTTCAAACTACTGCTCCTGCAGCCTGAACCCCAATTTCCCAGCAGCAAAACCTCCCCAAAAACCTAGGGCAAGACACAGGACAAGCCAGAAGATCTGCTTCTCATGCAAAGCACAAAATAAACCCAACTCCAGACCAATCAGAGGGGGATGTACAGATTGAGCCATGGATTTTTATTTTCCACTCCCTGCTTTTCCTGAGGTTGGGCTGGTTTGCAACAGGTCCCCAAGTTAGAGGGGAGAGGGAAACATGAACCAGCTCTCAATGATCTGTCAAGGGCAGGAGCAGCTTCTTGGCAGGAGCCTCTGCTGGAACCCCAGCAAGCATCCCTCCCTCCCTCCCTCCCAGCCCAGCACGGCTGCCAGTGACTAAGCAGTTTCTATAAATCAAGCTGCAGCAGAGTTCAGAAGCCTAATAATAATCCCAAGAAGTAAAATAATAATAGTATGGTGGTTTTCATGTTAAGAAGGTCACAGATAAGTGTAATAAGCATTCCGATGTTGAGACTTGTAGCTCGGTTTTGGATAATTTTAATGCTCCATTTGATGTCTAGTCTCAGAGCGTTAGAAACTGGAATTAAGCAACGCAATTAAAACCCAGCAAAGCTGTAATCTGATCTTATTTTCTACTTCTAGCCTTGCTGCTTCACTTTCTCCTCCTCCCAGCCGTTTGTCTCTCACATGTTAAAAGTCCTTGCCATCGCCTGTTTGGGGTTTGGTACCAGTTTGCCTGCCGTGGCATCTGCAGGGCTCCTGCTCTCCCCATCCTGCTCTGTTGAGCAGCTGAGGCCACCATGGCAGCTGGATGCAGCTGAAAACCATCACCATACGGGTGAGGACATCCTTCCCAGTGCCATCAACACCCAGGGCTTTTGCACAACCCAGCCCCAAATGCCTGACAGCGCCTCTGCAGCTGGCACAGGACGAGCCCTGCTTATTCTCTTTACTCTGTCTCATTATTACTTTGTTTATATTGGTACAACTTAATCCAACTAATTACCAGCATGAACTGCAGCACACGAAGGCCCTAGCTCTAAAGAACTATTGTACTGTGCTGAATGTAATCCTTCTTAAAATGTCCCGTGTTCGTACCTACCAATTTTCCAAGATTACATCTGTGAAACATATCGGCACTGAGGGCTCTGCAGACCTTTGATGGCCATGTGCTGGAGTGAACATCTCCAAAGCTGGCAAAGCCAGCTATATTTTTTGGGAGCAGGAAGAGCTTGCTACGCGTCAGTACCGAACCATACCAGACATTGTGGCTGGAAGTAACAGAGGAAGATTAACAAAACCCTTACGAAATGCCATCTCCATCTTGCCACTGCCCTAGTTTAATGGGAAGAAGCTGCTTTCCCAGAGTTTCAATCCCAAATCTCAAGTGTGGCATGGTTCAGGACAAGGTAAGCTCTCCTTCTCACCAAAGCTGAAGGATCAGCTCTGGGTTTTGTTCAGGGAATCTGAGGACAGGGCACAAACACACTTCTGAGCCAGCCCTGGTCACATTAGGCAGCGCTGCTCCTGACGGCACCAAAAAAAACAGGTGCTTCAGCAATGCCCAAGCTTTGTGATCACAAATAGGAAGAGCAATATCTGTGGATCCATAAAAACATCCCACAGCAGCAGTTTATCCATCAGCTTAGGGAGAGATTCCTAGGTCAACACTGGTCCCTTGCCCAACTCCCATCCTGCATACACCAAAGCTGTTCCATCACTAGGAAAAATTAATAAAGGACTTAATCCACACACCACAGCACCACCTGTCACCACCAGATTACCTTCAGAGCAGCACCAAGCATCCAAATAGCCCAGCCCTGACAGCAGATAACCCATCTCAAAGGCCTGAAACTCTAACTGGGGAGGTCAGGAAGAGAATCATACACTAGAGCAAGGCAAGACACAAAGGGTTAAGTTTGAAAATAAGGTGATCCCGATGATACTACTGAGCAATGTGAGATGGTTTTTGCACCCAGAAGGAATAATTTTCATCACACAGCCTCAGGTTCTGCATCCCTCAGGTTTCATAATTTTCATAGAATGGTTTGGGTTGGAAGGGACCTTGAAGATCATCTTGTTGCAACCCCCTTGCCCTGGGCAGGGACACTTCCCACCAGGCATCTGTGTTGTACCCAGCAACATTCAGGTGTACAAAATAGATTTATTGGAAAAATAACCCAGCTTTGTGTCACTTTGGGGTGGTGGTTAATTATTTGTGGATGGGGAAACTGAGGCACAGGAGCAAAGCATTGTTTTTGGTAACTGGAAGATCCTGCAGCATCACCAGGATGGTGGGAAGAGCCTTGCATCCCACCACCTCTCTGGTTTTTCAGGAGCCTGGCTGTTCTGCAGCTCAGCTGCTGAGGGAGACCAAGTGTAGCTGTGAAATGCACCCAGCCTTCCACCTCCTGTTTTCCAGTCAGTGCAACGCCATCATTTAAACACCTAAAATCCAGCCAAATTTTCAGAGGATGCCTGCATTGAGTCCAGAGGTATGTAAGGATCCCCAGAACTGCTGAAAATCAGGGCACTACTCTTGAATCAATGTTTACACCTCTTAATAATGTATAATCTTAGACAAAGAGAAGAGAAGTTGCCCACAACACCCTACCAGAGCTATAAACCCGTATTGAAGGTAGCATTGTAGTTGAGGCTTTGCAGTGGGTTGCAGGAAATCTGGCAGAAATCACTTCATTCCTGTGTGCCCTATTTCCACATCTATGAAACGGGGATAACAAGGCATCATGTTGTGAGGTGCCGAGCCACTAAGAGTTATTACGGGAGCTGCCCAAGTTGCTATAAATACCTGAAGAACGAGGTTACAATTCAGTGTTACACTAATAGACCACAAACTCTGCAAAAGCCTCTGCATTTTGAGAGATGAAGGCCTGAGATAACTACAGGAAGCTGAAAAACTCCTCCTAGACCTTCGTCCGCAGCCACTGATGTTCTCCCACAGACCGGGGCATGCTGATGCGGTGGGAAGGCAGCGTTTCTTCTTCAGAGATGGGGATCTGAGAACCTTCAAGCCGGCGAGCAGTTGAACTTCCCCTTCACGGTGAGAAGGTTAGAGTTTCAAAAGTAAGCAGCAGGGCTTTTGAGCTCGCTTTCAAGTTCAAATTAGGCCAGGTTTGGAGGAACCACAGACCATTTTGCCACTCTTGGCCTTCTTCTGAAGTCAGGCCACATCATGTCCCCTTCACATCACCCAAGTGGGACAAAAAGGCTTTAGAAGAAACCCACCCTGGGCTTCCCACACCAGCTCTACAGCAGAAAGGTGCTCAGCTCCTGCACAGCCATGACCTCGTATTCCTTGGACTCGCAGAGATTCTCCTGCAACCTCTAGCAGATGCAGATGTAGACAAAACAAATGCATGAAGCTTAAGGAGAGGGGAGGAGAAAGACTTGCCCTTGCACAGGTGGTGGAGCGAAGCTTGTCTGGCATCAAGAACCTCCCTTTAGGTTACAGAGTCTGTTTCTGTGGGCAGCTGGAGCTGGCAAGTCTCCACAGCACAGCCCCGAGCCAGCAGAGCAGGAATAAAACAGACTCCACCAGCAGTAGAGCTCCTCTTGGTTGTACCCCAGCTCCTGAAGGAAAGGTCTTCAGCCTCTCCAGCTCTGTGACCCCCCCAGGATTATCCCTAAGGGGCTGCAGAGGGTTTGGTTTGCTTTCCTTTCTCTTCCTAAACCCTTGGAAGGAGCCAACGGACACCTCCACAAGTGGAAGATTTCTCTGGATGAGTCTCAAGATTCCTGTAGATCTAAGGATCAAAAGGAGTTTGAAGGACTAATCCCCTTCCTCCTCCAGGGCAACCACCATCCCTCCGCAGGTTAATTGAGCAAGGAGGCAGCAAAGGAACTTCATGCAGCGTGGTTTTTCTCCCTGCGCTGTGCTGCTGGCTGTGATGAGAGGCAAGGAATAAAGTGAGGAAAGCTGTCAATAATCCCATCTTGCTGCTATTACCATCATCTGTCCTGTAATATCACATTGGCAGCAGTAAAGGGAGGTGCCTCAGGCAGAAAAATACTATGAGAAGGATTTTGCTACCCCCGACCTTGTCAAACAATATTTGTTCCTGGTGAGATGTTTCATTTCTCCGATTCAGCCGTTTCTTCAACAAATGGATCTGCGCCTTTCGCGGGGGGCTTCTGCGGGTTAAAAATTGACTGAAGGCACTGATTTCCATGAGCCCTCTGAAGCTGTAACAGCTTTATCAAAGCTGCCATCAAACACATTTATTGAGCCATATGTGTAAGAGATTAAGATGAATTTTAAGTCTTTACCGCTTAATTACAGAGTCTGCCCAATCATCCAGCGTGGGCCAGGAGAAATGAATACACTTGAATATAGCAACCATGGTTAAAAATGTGCTGGATGAGGTCGATTCGAAGCAGTATCCAGGCAGAGCTGCTGCCCAGTTCCCATTCCCAGGGGAAATGTTCAGCAGAAAGGGATGAAAACTCAGACCACCAGGCAGAGCTGCGTCAGGATGGTAAAGGCGCCTCAAAGAATGAGTAGAGTATATACCATAAAGCACTTAAAACCCAGGGAAACCTCAAGATTGCAGTTGTCAACATTCAACTTCCAGTGAAAGTGATGAATTTAATTATCATCCTCAGTAATATATTCACATATAGATGATCAGGAACATTTCTGGTCTCTAAAGTACTAGAAACAGATTAAGCCACATGCTCCAGCAACGGCCTCTAAGTGACACTCACAGAGTTGTTATGACCATGTTATTACACATCACAAAGTGGAGCATCTAACTTTTTGTCCTCTTTTAGTTAAATTTTAAAATTATTTGATTGGTCTTCTGTATTTCAGTTATTTACAGGCAAGAAAAATAAATAGTAATACAGACTACATAGTTTGTACTTACTAAATAATATAATTAATTTATATTAAACATTTAGAAAGATTTTAAAAAGTGACTTGGCCATTGAGGACATCCTAACAGAATTTTGAGAAGTGCCTCAGCCCCACCAGGGAAATGACACACTCAGGTTCCCCACCCGTAACATTTTACACCTGACATTTCACCTGGAACCACAGCAATATCTGTTCTGGCACATGCTCCAAGGCTTTTATTTGGCCATGGCCTCTGCCTTTCTGGGAACACACTCTGCTCCCTCTTCCACCTGCTGTTTGTCCCAGATGGTGACAACAGGAGGAGGGACATTAAGGCAGAAGAGACCCACCTTGTGCAAAATAACTTTGGTTTTCTTATCACGCCATTTCTCCAAGGCACCGTGGGCTGGAGCCACTAGAAAGATATGGTAAAGATTTCCATGTCATTCTTCTGCCCTTAATTCTTAGTAATTTGAATATATTACTATATGAAAGATAATCCAACTGTAATACCAGTTAATTAATAATCAATTAGTGTTCATTAAGGTGAAGTGGAAAAGTCACACTTAGATTTGCCAGAAGAGGTCACGGATGCTCATAAACCAGCAGCAGTCAAGGAGAGACTGGAGTTCTAGGTGGATAAGTATATCCAGAGCCACAGATCTGCATATAGGCAAAGATTAAGATTTAAGCAGTCCCTATGTATTAGAATAGTGTATTTGTAAATAATCAAGAGGAACAGACTATGGTGCATGTGCCTGGACCACAGCGTGGTGCAGTCTGAGACCTGAGATACTTGGCAAAAGCCAATCTCACTCACAAGATGCCTACAGCTAGAAAATACCAACTTTCAGAGACCTTGTCTGCAGAGGTATTTACTTACATCAGAACTAAGAATGACTTCAGTAAGAGTTCATTCTTTGGGTGCTTCACTCCATCCTGCTCTTGTGAAGAATTCAGAGCAGGGAGGATGCAAGGGGCAGCCTCACACTCTGGGATGGAACAAATGAAGCATTGGGACCTAAAAGCCTCCAGGCTGTGGAGGTTCAGGTCCAAATCTGTGGTTTCCAACCATACGCTTCACCCTTTGTTTGTGGTATCTCATTTCACTTGGCACTCCTGATAAGTTTTTCAAGAAGCAGACATGGAAACCAATAGGTTTCAGTTCTAACATTCTGGGAAACGGTTCAGAAACCTGGAAGGTAGAGAATGATGTCTGAGCTCCTCCTTCGATTACCACTGTTAGCATTCTAACAATAAAACTTCACCCAGTTCTCATCTGAAAGCTCTGGATCCAAACCTCACCTGTCACCAGACACTGTCTGAGGTGCCTCCCCTCTAAAACTTCCATTTCTACCCATTTAAAGAAACCACCAGCTTATTTTTACAAACCCCAAGCAGATTGAGCCACATCTGGCTCCAGCTCAGGTGTTTTGGATAAAATAGTTCTCAGAACCCACGTCGGGGGGCTTTGAGGGCAGCACCTCTCCTGGCCAGCAGCAGGACACTGGCCCAAAACCATCCCACCTCCAACCCATCCCTTCCTCACGCACCTTGAGTAAGGCTCCAGCTACACAACATCCTACAACAAGCTCTTTAATTGCATATTTAAACTTCTAGTGCGCGCATGTTTCCTCTTATTTCATCAAAGGCTTGAATTTCTTCTCAGTGACATAATTTGTCAACACATGCACTTCATAAGGGGGGGAAAAAATAAAAAGGTTGATCAAAGAATAGCAGGTAAGTCTTATTTACTGCATGATAGCAAGCTAAATAGCTGCTATTGCTTTGTATTAGCACGTTTATCAGCATTTCAGCTGCAACACGCTCTTCAACTTCAGATAGACAAGTTATTAACTAGAAAAGGGGGTTTTTTATTTCCCCCCACACTTCTGACAAAGCTCAGTGTCAATGTTAGGATGCAGGAAACTGCTACTTACAGCCAATGATTAACCCTAGAAAAGCTACTGGGTTTATACCTGCTGGTATAAATCCCCAAAATAAATATGGAGAGCAGTGCCCAGATGTCTGACAACAGTGCAGAGGGTTGTGGTGGGCTCCTCTACTTGTTAAAGCAGCAGAAATGGTTGAAAAATAGAAAAATAAGTGGTGGACGGCAGCGGCTATTGAAATTTGTAAAATTATTGTGATAAATCCTCTTTATAATTCAGATTCATCACTTCAGTTACACACCAGAATAAAATTATATCTTCTCCAGCAGAAGTCAACATGCCCTGTGGGACCAGCTCTTTCCTGTCCCCCCAAGTGTGCTGGCTCCCATCCTGGCAGGACATCTCTGTCTTGGGAACACCCACACATCTGGGAAGTCCCAACAATTCTCACCAAGAGACCTCCTCCTGTGAATACAGGGGGAGGTGGTTCAGTGCTCTCCATACATACAGCTCTGCCCACACCAAGAAGAACTCTGCTTCCCTTCTTTTGAAGGAGGGAATGGGCCATGGGCACTGTATGTCCAGGTTATCACTTCTGATTTCACCCTTTTTTCCCTCTAGAGAATTCGTAACTCCCTCAGGACTCCTGAACTCCAGGGTCACACAGCAGCCCTTGCCTCAGCTGGCATCTGTGGGCTCATTTGAACCCCCCACATCCCACTTGAACAAGCCCATTTCCCTCCCACACCCCCAGAAAAGCTCCAGGTTACACTCCGTGCTGCATTAGCAAACCAAATCTATCTATCCCCAAACACAGATACTTCATTTTTCAGCTAGAAGGCAGCCCTGGACAACACCACATCCCCAGCACAAACTCCCAGTCCTGGGAAAGAGTCCCGTTTCACTGAATTCTTCAATCCCTGCCAGCAGTCATCTTACCAAACTTAATTTAAAACAAACAGATTTGAGGTTTAAAAGTCTTTCCAAGGAGAGGGAGGCAGGTAACTCACCCCGCAAAGCCCTGTACCTGAGCGAGGTGAGCAGAGCAGACCCACAGGTCACAGCCAGGTTCCACCAAGAGCCCACATCATCAGGGAGGTTCAGGGTAACAAAAGGAGGTCTGAGAACAAACCATGGGGTCATCCCACAGGTCAAGGTTAGATCCAGTGAGGGTAACCCAGGTCAGACACCAGCTACAGCTTCCAGGTAGCTCCATCATAGCATCAGGGCTGTCGCCAAGGCGGAACCATCCATGTTCCAAGCCTAGATCAGTGAGGTCCATAGTGAGCAGAAGTAGGACTGGAGTTGGTCTCTGACACAGCCTAGAAAGAGATTGAGGGTTCAAGGCTGAGCTTAAATGGGGTCCTGGGCAGAGGGTGGGGGTCAGACCCTCCAGCTGATGCTGCTCAGGGTCATTAGGGCCCTCACCTGACATTGGAGCTTTTGGCAGTGGAAGGACTCGCTTTCCTTCACAGGACTATGCCTGTTCCTAAATCATGCTTCAAATTATACTAAATCCAGCCTGGCTGGGATTAGCAGTGGATTGTAAGACTCTGCTTCTAGTTTTCTATATGAACTGTAAATAATGTCCAACAGTTCAGGTACCTAGGAAGGAAACAGAGCATGAGATGAGGCCACCTCCTCGCTCACGGCTACATCAAAAGCCAAGCCGCTCCCTTCAAAGGCAGAGAGAAGACTTTTTCTGGAGAAAGCCCACACCCCAACTCCTCAGCATATGTGAAAGGGAGGGTTTTTCAACCTGTGACTTAAGTGGCTTGAAACAAATCAGATGTGAAACCATATGGGTTTGGGGCTTTTTGTGACTGTAAACTTTTTTCATTACAGATAAATCTCATGATGACGCAGCTGTGTGCCCCAGAGCTGCTGGCCAGGAGGTCTGAAGGTGGAGTTAGATGGAGGGGGATGCTGTAAGAATACATAGGGAGATAAAATAGGGAATATATAGGGAGATAAAATATATAGGGCCACAAAGATGCTCAGAGGGCTGGAGCACCTTCCTTATGAAGACAAATTGAGAGAGGTGGAGTGTTCGGCCTTCAGGAGCAAAGGCTCTGGGGAGACCTTAGAGTCCTTTCCATTTCCAAAAGGGGCTCCAGGAAAGATGGGAGGGACTCTTGATCTGGGAGGGGAACTGTAGGATGAGGGGGAATGGTTTTAAACTGAAAGAGGGGAGATTTAGAGTAGACATTAAGAAGAAATTCCTTCCTGTGAAGGTGGTGAGACCTTGGCCCGGGTTGCCCAGAGAAGCTGTGGCTACCCCATCCCTGGAGGGGTTCAAGGCCAGGTTGGATGGGGCTTGGAGCAACCTGGTCTGGTAGGAGGTGTCCCTGCCTTGATTTCCCATTGCCCGTTTCCAGTGGTGTCCATTAGGTAGGCTTGTAACTGAGCAGTCAATAACTACAGAATTTAATTAAAAAAAAAAGGGGGGAAAAAAGACAAAAAGAGGCAATATTCAATGGAGAGGTAACACAACTTAAGGAAAAGTGAAAAAGAAGGTTTGAAGGAGGATATTGCTTATCACAAGCCAAACAGTGATACTCCAGTAGAATAAAACTATCATAAAGTTCTCGAAGAGGCAGGGGGAGGTCAAATTTTGTAGCTTTCCTTCTCCCTAGAATAAAAGCAAAGCATCTTTCTGCACTGTAAAATAACGTCCGTGTTTTGCCCAGAAACTACCTCTCTACTAACTGTGGAGAAATTTTATGATATCAAATCACCATAAAGGAGAATAAAAATGATTGCTGTAATTAAGCACGACCACAAGTAAGGAAAGAAATGTCCCTGATGAGTGTTAGAACCCCGCTGACGTGCTCAGATAACGAAGCAGGAGCAAGGGTTTTCACAGTTTTCTGGGAAGTTTAAAGGAGCATAATCCAACCATCCAACATCCTCCTCCTCATAAATACAACTGCCCTTAACTCATACCCAAATACAATACTTTACATAAGATATTTTGCTCAAAAATTCTGATGTTTATCCCGTGTTTTATGCATTATATTGGATTGTTAAGCTTGAGAGGATCTTTTCAATCGGTTAATATTAGGCTTTCATTTTCCTCTAGGTTGTTCTTAAAAGAAATGGAAATGTTACAAGAGACAAAAAGCAAAATAGCATCAGTGTCAAGAGCTTTACTGAAGTCAATATATTTGACATCTACTGTTTTTCTTCTGTCCACATGGCCTGTTACTCTTTAAAATTAAATTAGTGTGACTGGACATGATTTGTTTGTGATAAATCTTTATTGGCTGTTGCTTGTCTTCTTACTATTTTCCAGGTATGTGATTATTTGCTCTAGCGCTTTTCTGGATTTTGAGGGTAAGCTGACTGCTGTACAATCCTCCTGCTCCTATTCCTCTCACCTCTCCCACCTTTTAAAGATAAGCGCTACATCAGTCTCCTGGTATCACCCCAGACTGTCCACGAATTCAGAGATACCATTAATAGTTCTGAGATTACTAAAGTCTTTTCTTCAAGTACTGCAGGATTAAGCCAGCCCCAGCCAATTTAAACCCCTCTAATTTATCTAATTGTTCTTTAGCCTGTTGTTTTTTTTTCCCCCTAATCTATGCTGAAATATTTCTTTTTGTTAGTATTAATTGTGGTAAACACTTATTCACCTTTTACTTTTTATTGAAGACTGGTGAAAAAGGCATTCATTCTTATTTTCATTGATTTGGGACTTTGTTTTCTCTACAAGTAATGGACGAGTCTTGCATTTGTTCTTCCTCCCTTTATTAATGGGCTTAAGAATTATTTCTCCTTATCTCTTGCAGCTGCATTTGGTTTCTTACCTTTTCCATTTTGACTTTTCCCTTACGTATTTGAGCTATTCCTTTATGATCCTCTTCAGTAATCTTACAAATTATAGTTCTTTCCTCTGATGTCGATAAAAATTTATGATTTAGTAAATCAATTGCATTTCCTATCCTGGGAATGCATTAGATAGATGCACTGTCCCTCTGCACTGGGGTAGTGCATCTCTGCTGTTTTTCTCCAATGAAAATCTCTCAGTTCTCTGAGTTAACTGAAATTGGGCATTTTGAAGGCCAGTCTCCACTTCCAAAGACCATGAATGCTTCTGTCTCATTGGCAGGGCCACCAACCTGTTTCTACCTTCATATTTCCAGCTCCTGATAGGATAAGATGTCCAAGAGCCTCCCTTCTCATTCTTTTCCCATTTTCTGTATCCAAAAATTGCCTAAAAGTCTTGGAGGAATTTCTTGGAAGAGTTGGTGGCATCCTTTAACCATGTCCACATTCTCTGACCACTGCCTTGGTCTTTGGATGATTAGTCTGCCGCCGACAAAAGGCATCACCCATTTGATCTGACTTCCTGGCCGCATCTGATGGGTGGGCAGCCCATTCTCCTCGTTACTTCACTTCATTATTAACAACCCTTTCCCCCCCCACAGTTTTCCAGCCCTTCTCCAGGTTGCTGTGGGTCATGTATACCAGAGTGTCCTTGATTTTTTTTTTTTTTCTTCTGATGTTGGCAAGTCTGAATCTAAAGTTTTTGGGTTGTTTTTCTCTTGTTGGTTGGGTTTGGTTTTTGGGATGGTTTTTTTTAATTTTTTTTTTTTGGTAGTATCAGTTTATAGAGATGGAAACCAACTCATGAAACAGTCTTGGCCGTGGGAGTCAGAACTCTCTTGGCAGTGTCACCCAACCAGCCACGGGGCTCACGAAGCACCTGAGATAGGTAGAAGTGGCCACGCAGCACTTCCTCCTGCCCTGCAGCTGTGGCTGGGAGAACAGCCTGTGGTACAAGATAAGAGTTTCCAGGCTGTGCTATCTACCTGACGGGCTAAGACCTGTATAAAGTGCCTGTGCTGCCAGAATTCAATCTGAATTTGCAGCTCCCTGGCTATTCATCATTTTTTCCAAGGGTCGTGAAGAAGATATCATTGAGCTGGCAGTGCTGATCCTAGGACGCACCGGGGATTTCGCTATAGCAGGAACTCAGCTATAAGTCTGCTTTACACATCTGGAGCAATGGAAATAGACTTAATTGAGGCTATAAACTAGCTCATGATGACATTTTCTGCCCGCTCTGTGTATCGCAGAGGATACGCATGCACTGCAAAGCCTTAAATCATTTCTGAGCCGGAACATAAAATCAATCTATTTAAAGATGTTGTTTAAGAGTAAAAGGTTCATTGGAAACCTCCTTCTACTTTCAGGAGCAGAGATTCAACGGTGTGTGGAGATATATCCTCCACAAAGTTGCTTCCCGTAGGTTTTCTCTGAGATGCTTCTGTATGGAAGTTGAGAGCAGCCAGTTCCCCCACGCTGCATCGCTTTCTAGAGGCTTATGTCAGGCAGCAGGTTTCAGTCAGGCTAAAGATCAAAGGCTTTGATCTCCATTCATCTCGACTTAAACTAAAAGGAAGCCACATCTGGAGAATTTATCTAATTCTGCAAGCTATAAATATGTATGGGTTTGGTACTGTGTAATTAATCAAAAGCCTGAAACAGAATACATGTGCTAACCTGCAAAGGTGTTGGATTGCAAACTGTAGGAACTGATGAAATACCTTTTGATGCATATTTCTGTCTGTGAGTAAAGCACTCAGTGTTTTAGCACTTTATCTTTGCTTACGGTGAACTCGGCACCGAGGACGCAAACCTTCAAGAGCCCTTAAGAATCCTCAGTTATTTCCAAGCAAATACAAGTTTCCTACAGGGGAATAACCCAGAGTTTTTCCTTGCAAGATTTTGAATCAGTCCACTCTGAAGCGGTACAAAACTTCAACTTAGGTCTGGGTTCGAGTCCTGAATTTCTCATTCTCAAAATCTGGATCAACTTATGTGGTGTCCAGATCCTACCCCTGATTTTTCCCCACTTACTCCAAATCAGCCATAAACAGCACCAGGTTTGATCTAATCAGGCAGCACTCTTGAAGAATGTAATCAGGCTCCGGGGGTGACTCTATCTGCTTCAGTCCCCTAAATACAACTGATTTGTGCGCAGAAATGCCGTGACACTCAAAACTCCTGATTAGCTGAAAACGCTGCTCCTGTCATTATTTTTAAGCTTGTGTACTTCTGCTGCAGGTTTTTTGGAGGGTAAGTACTTGCTTTATTTGAGGGCTGGATCTAAAAGCACATCCTGAAAGCCACTGGAATGGCTGGAGCACACGGACCCAGATTAACTCAGTTTAAATCTACGCTGGAAAATGGCCCAGTGGGAAAACACCTCGTCTGGTGGGGAACCAGTCCCAGAATTTCTGAAGACAGACTGGAAAAATGAGTAAGGAGGATGGCTGGAAAGATCCTCCCCAAACAAACAAGCAAACAAACAGGCACCATGCTCTACCCTGTGGCCCTCGCCTGCCAGGCACAAGATCCAATGACAAAAAACACCCCCAAATATCAGAAAAAGCCTTTTCTTTGTAGCCATCACTGCCAATGGATTCATTTCTCTCTTTAAAAACTCCCTTTTACACAAGTAGTGGGGAAATAACTGTAATGAAAGGCAAATATTGAGGAGCAGACCAGGACAGCTCTTGGTTTCCAAGCAACGCAGACACTCTGATCATGACTATTATGATTTCACCTTTTAAAGAATCTCCTGTCCGTGGCTAATTTCACATAATTTGCCTTATTAATATTAATTAAATCTCACGACTCACGTGCGACATAGCTAAAACACAGAGTTTTGAGGCAAAAAACAGATTAAAGTTCCATGGATTTGAAAGGCATGACGACTGTAGGGAAGTCAGGTCCCTGGTCTTGGGGACCAAACCCAAATCTGCCTCCTCCCCAGCACCTGGGCTGGTTGCTGCTGCTCAGGTTTCCCCAAGGAATGGTTCTGGCTCCAGAGACTCTCGTGGCATCCATCACCCAGCACCAACAGCCATCCGAAGCTGAGAAGCGTCTCCGAACCAGGAGAAAGGGAGGAAACAGCACCGTGCCATACATCCAGCATAAAGAATCCTGTCTGGTAGATGGTTACATCATACTTTTAAGCTTCTACATGTTTTCTAGAGCAGTTCTGGAGCCAGATTGACTAGGCTAGTTGTCTACTTTCAGAAGGCACTTGAGAATCATAGAATTGTCTAGGTTGAAAAAGACCCTTGGGATCATTAAGTCCAACCATCTACCCTACTCTACAAAGTTCTCCCCTACACCAGATCTCCCAACAGCACATCTAAATGATTCTTAAACACATCCAGGGATGGTGACTCAACCACCTCTCTGGGCAGTCTATTCCAATGCCCAACCACTCTTTCTGTGAAAGATTCTTTCCTAATGCCTACTCTAAACCTACCCTGTTGGAACTCAAAGCCATTCCCTCTTGTTCTATCACTAATAACCTGCGAGAAGAGACCAGCACCAACCTCTCTACAGTGTCCTTTCAAGTCGTAGAGAGTGATGAGGTCTCTCCTCAGCCTCCTCTTTCACAAACTAAACAATCTCCTTCAACCGCTCTTTGTATGATTTGTTCTCCAGGCCCTTCACCAGCTTTGTTGCTGCTTCTGCCCTCGCTCCTGCACCTCCAGATCTCTCTGGTGTTGAGGTGCCCAGAACTGGACACAACACTCAAGGTGTGGCCTCACCAGCACAAGAGTCCAGGGGGATGATCACCTCCCTACTGCTGCTGGACACACTATTTCTTATACAAGCCAGGATGCCATTGGCTTTCTTGACCCCTGGGCACACTGCTGGCTTGTATTCAGCTGCTTGTCATCCAGAACCCCCAGGTCTCTTTCTACCAGGCAGCTCCAGCCATGCTCCCCCAAGCCTGTAGTGATGGGGGGGGGGGGTATGGCCCAAGTGCAGAACCTGCCACTTGCCCTTGTTGAAACTCATCCCATTAATGTTGGCCCAGTGATCCAATCTATCTAAGTCTTTCTGCAGAGCTTCCTCATCCTTGTGTGAATCAACACTCCTGCTTAACTTGATGTCATCTGTGAACCTGGTGATGAAAAGTTTGTTTGACTATTTCCATCCCTGCCAACCACCTGCTGCAGGCTGCCAGCAGATCCTTTTCCCTTGGTGCATCTCCTGGCACACCCAGCAGTGGAGGGTGTTTCTCAAAGAGTGGGGGGAAAAAATCCCCACCGTAAATGACTCTGAGTCGTGCTCACTCATGAGAAGACCAGCCTTTGGGGAAAACAGCTCCTTCCTTCGCTGTATTTAAAGCAGGATACTTGCAGATCTCTAATAGGTGTTCTGTTGACTCAGTACTTTTCTCATGGGTTCACACCCATCACTGGGCAATGGAAATTTGATTACTGGTGGTTTGCAAAACAAGAAAATAAATATAATGCTTTTAAATGTTATGCTTCCAGGGAGTCTGTCCATACCGCTGTTTTTTTTTTTTTTCATTATCTGGTTTACGGTAATTAATTATTATTAAGCCTTGTGTGCTGAGTTTGGGCAACCGCTTTGAGCAGCAGAGAATTCTGGACAGTGAAAAGCACATTTCAAACCTGGTCTCTGGGGTTTATTTCACCGGGTTTTTGCACGCTTGACTGAGCGCGTCTGCAGCACGAAAACCCAGGGGCAGCACAGAAAGTTTAACTTTACGCTGGTTCTGAAAAGAAACAAAATCAATCTAATGCTCTAAAATTTATCCCCAGGGTTGCAAAGAAGGGAGTACTTTATTTGTATTGGATGTTTAATAATTAGTAATGAGCAGCCACCGTAGAATCACCCCAGCAGCAGCAGTTAAATATCCTGTACAAGGGAAAGTAAACATGATGAAAAGGCTGCAACAACACCAGCACCTCCCTAAATATACTTCCTTTACAGGAGAGAGTCACCAGACCGAAGACAAAAAAAACCCACAAGGTGGCCAAAAGTAAAGAAAACTGGTCAATGCCCACAGGTGCCCTGGGAACAGGGTCCCACCACCAGCTGTTCCCAGTCTAGGTGTGCAAATCCCCACTATAAACCCCGGCGAGCAAAGGAAAACCATCCTTCTCACCAAATTCAACCTGAAAGCCAGCTTTTAGAGACAGGCCTGCGTTGACATCTCACTGATGCGTGACAGGCCTGACACGAAGCATCACCAGAGCCACGCTTTGCTTCCCCAGCCCTTGCACGAGGAAGGAAAAGGTTGAGTCGGGGCTTAATTCACCCCTGTAGGAGATGGAGGCAGAGCTGCACAGAAGAGCTGCTTTCACCTCCCACCCACGGTTTCACTCAAGGTCACTTTGCTGTTGCACGGGAGACCCAATGCCGCTGATAAAGTGCCTTCATAATATTCACAAAGAGCCCTGTCTGGGACTAATCCCCAGGGGATGAAGGCAGGAGCTTGTCCTTCATCATGCAGAGGCAAGAAGTCAGTCACAAAACCCCCTGAGAATCGTGGAGCCACGGTCACCTGCCTTCTTCGTGCAAGGAGTTTGGGTTGGATGAGGCAAATCTCTGCAGCTGTGAAATGGCCCTGGCTCCTGGTGAACGTGGAGAGGTCAATGTCCCGGCTTCTGCATCCCAGGAAGATCTCCCACCTGAGATCATAGAATCATAGAATGGTTCATGTTGGAAGGGACCTTAAAGATCATTGAGTTCCAACCCCCCTGCCCTGGGCAGGGACACCTCCCACCACACCAGGTGGCTCCAAGCCCCATCCAACCTGGCCCTGAACCCCTCCAGGGATGGGGCAGCCACAGCTTCTCTGGGCAACCTGTTCCAGTGCCTCACCACCCTCACACCAAAGAATTTCTTCCTAATATCTCATCTAAATCTCCCCTCTTCCAACTTAAAACCGTTACCTCTTGTCCTATCACTACCCTTCCTGTCAAAGAGTCCCTCTCCAAATGAAACCACTGATGGGATTTCAGCTGCCCATCAGCTCTGGCAGAGCTCACAAGCAGCACGCCAGGAGGCAGGGGTTGAACCCACTCCCTGCTGACAGCTGCCAAGTCTTATACAATGTTCACCATCTGGAAATGGCTAAAGGAGGCATCTACTCTTTGGACATTCTCCTCTTGGCTTCGTGTGGCTAATTCCTCTCCTCTGATCCTTGTGCCTGTGACCTGGTCAGTGCATCAGGCAAAAGGGATTTTGGTAGAATTTAGAAGCTCTGAACAGGCGTCTATTTTATTTGTGTATGCTCATGGGCATGAAGAAACACCAGAACCTCACATCCCATCGTGGTTCACTCCTCGAGCAGCTCCACAGCCCATCAGCGCCAAGATGCTGCTCCCAGCAAGCAGAAAATCCTCGTAGCGGTGACACTGAGTGGTTGTTTTTATTTATTATTTAAAGACCACTTCTTGTTCTTTACTCAGAAAACCCCTCCAATCAATACCGGGCAGCTCCTGACCTCCAAAAACCCCCGGAGCTGCTGTGAACGGGTCCCTGCAGTCACCGGGCATGGTTTCTGCGCACAGGCTCCGGCATTACAGCTGGGGAATGAGCCTCCGCATTCCAGCTGCTCTAAGATTGTTGAATACTCAGAAAACCACCCTCACTCGAGCTCCGCACTCGAGGGTACTTGAGTTTATAGTTTAACCCTTGAGGAATAATGCCTGAACGGGCGCGCTAGGCAGAGGGCTGTCGGAGGAGCGGCTGAAAGGCTCACAAGGCATTTACTCACCCACAGGCAGAGCGCACACACAGAGTGAAGTGGCATATTAAAATATCACCAGGCAATTCCCAGCCTTTTCAAGAACCCACACCATATCACTTCAGTTCTGTCGTACGCCTTCTAGGCTGCCTGGTCACAGGTTTCTTTCATGATTCCTGCCCATGACGTGTCTGCACCGCTCCTCCCATGGCCAGAAATGTCCCCTCTTTGCAGCACTTCAATAGACACATGCCGTTACTCCTTTCTGCTGGAGGTTTTCCACCACCGGCCGTCAGTCAGGGACCAGATTTCCTCTGCCTTTCACCCAGGTCAGCATCCCCCCCTCCTTCCAGCAGATGACACCGGGCTGGCTCCTCTCACAACGCTTTTAAGCTCAGGCCTGAAGCAGGCAACATAAATTTTGAAACAAACCTCTGCATCCTTCTGCGGCGAGGCGTTAAATAATACAACAGCTCCATGAATTCCGGCAGAATTCATAACTTTCATACAGTCGAAATGTCCTAAACCTTCACTTTACATTTCGCTGCCTTGATGCCGCAGGAGGCTGATGGCTCTCCAAGGGCTTGGCTGCAGAAGAAAGTTGTGTTGCTGCAGAACTTCAGGCCAATCCATAATCCGATACAGTTCAGCCAGAGCAAGGGCTGTGTGGACACTCATTTCCATATAAAGTAGCTTATTATGGGTTAAGTCAAATGTGTTCCCAACCAAACTGGGGAAAATTGATATTACTTGTATTGATTTAAATGTAGAGATTAGTTGGAGCCGGGCGGTTTTCTCCTGGAGATGATGTAGGAGGGATGGAGCACCTCCGCCGTGAGGACAGGCTGAGGGAGCTGGGGCTGTTCAGCCTGGAGAAGAGAAGGCTCCAGGGAGACCTTGGAGGAGCCTTCCAGGATCTGAAGGGAGCTCCGGGAGAGCTGGAGAGGAACTCTTGGGTCAGGGAGTGGAGTGACAGGACAAGGGGGAGGGGTTTTAAACTGGAAGAGGGGAGATTCGGATGAGATATTAGGAAGAAATTCTTTGGTGTGAGGGTGGTGAGGCACTGGAACAGGTTGCCCAGGGAAGCTGTTGATGCCCCATCCCTGGAGGGGCTCAAGGCCAGGTTGGATGGGGCTTGGAGCCACCTGGTCTAGTGGGAGGTGTCCCTGCCCAGGGCAGGGGGGTTGGAACTGGATGGTCTTTAAGGTCCCTCCCAACTCTAACCATTCCATGACTCTATAAAAGTTATTTTAAAAGCTCCAGGTTCTGCAAAAAGCAGAAGGTCTATGCTTTTATAAAATCTCACAGCGTACAAACGGCTTTGCTTCCGTAAAAATGCAAGAGTTGTGGTTTTGTATTATATCTTTTGCTGCAGAAAGAAAAGATCTGGGTTCCCAGCAGAGGCTAACACAAGGAGCAGTGGGTGAGGAGATCCCAATTTGAATGGGTTTTAGGGACTTTTTGAGCCACAGCATGAGAAGAACCCGCTCCTTTCCCCATGCTTGTTTTGAGTCTCTGATTAACAGCACTTCACAGCTCTTCTGGGAAATGCTCTGCAAAGTTTTCAGACAGAGTAAGTCACAGAATTACAGGCATTACCATAATTATGCATGTGTTCAACGCTGCATTTTTACTAATTGAGTAGCCAACCAGGAGAATTTCAGTCCTAGTAGTAAGTCCTAATACTTTTAGGCAACGAATTAGCTAAGAATGACTTGAAAATACGTGTCAGAAAGGTGATGTCACTGGGTGTTGGCACCTGCAGAGAAGACATTCGCATGAAGCAGAGGAACTGGAAGGATGGATCCATGAAGATGAGACACGAGGAATCCCTTTCCCCCAGGATGGGAGCGGGAACAAATGGAAATAATTATTCTGGAGAGTAAGGAACTGAAATTCCTGCTACAGGGACTGTTTTAGCCATAAGCTAGTGAAGAGATGAAAAACTGCCATCAGAATGAAAAGTGCTAGAAGCAGCAGAAACGCGTGCAACTGAAAGGTTAGCAATTGGGTAGGAAAAAGGAGGAAAAAAAAAAAACCCCAACCTCTGCAGAATCTTCACCCTCAGCAAAAAATTTAAGGAAAAACCCAACAGACTCTGTTTAAAGAAATCGTTTACAGCGATTTTCTTTACTCCCAAGTTATAGCGTGCCTGTTCTCATTCCAGCTGAATAAGGGAGCCTTTTTGCTGATGCAGAACACATCTTACCAGTTCATTTTCAGCACAATGCAGTGAGAATTAGGTGCACAATTCCTGGTAACAAGAATGGAGATTGCGCACGTCTCCTTCCTTCCTGCACATCGCGGAATAAATAACCAGGAGTGTGTGCAGGGCAGAGAATGGCCAGACACATAACTCTGGCTTCAGTTATCGTGAGTCAGAGGGGCTACGGTTAAAATCCAGCCTAAAACAGAGGAAATATATCTCTGCTATAGCAATTCCTCCAATCTACCATTTACAAGAGCGATGACCGGCCTCAATATGCAGCGGCTGAATACAAAGCAGGCTGCGAGCTGCAAAACCATCCCGCAGAAATGCCTGAATTCTACCTTCTTGGGAAATAATACAAACTCCAGCCCAATCACATGCCTTGCTCGCAGTGTCATCTCAATCAGGGCGCAATTCAGCTCTCGACGGGCTTTTGTAAATACGTGCCTGACCTTTTTAAGCATGTGACACGGGCTTCAGCGAGGCTTCGCCAGCTCCAGTGTCTGCCTGATCCGTCGAGGTGATGAGCTCCTTCCGCGCTCGTTGAGCTCATCAGGATTTAAGAGCTCCCAGAGCCGGCCCCTGAGTGCTGGATGCAGCATCCACAAAGCAGGCATGACATTGATCCTTGACTTTGATGGACACGTGGGTCTAAGCCAGAGGCAGAGCTACACGCAGTCACTCAGGGAGAGAAATGTGGGTTTTCTTGCAGCAGAAAGGCAGGAAACGTCTCATTGAGAAAATGTTTGATGACAAAACTTCCAGCCTACTTGGAGGACTATAATGTCTGATGTTTTATAGCCTCTTGCAATTGGATTTTTTTCTTTTATCAAGAAAACAGAGTCTCTCCGACTGAACAGAACATGCCAGACCCTTCCCTAGCACAGGATGATGAGCAATCATCCTTATTATTAAAGCCTTCCCCTCTTCGCAGCGGAGTGGCATGTCCAAACCAGACACTGAAAATGGCCCAAACTAACTCTTAAACTCTGTCTAGGATAGCAACAGCCTGGGAAACTGCTGCCCCCAGCCAAAGCCATGCCATGGACCATGGTGAGAAGCACAGACGATGGCACTGCTCCCTGTGCTGCGGCCAAAGCTCATGGGATGAGCCTCCTGGAAGAGGCAGCACCTTCCCAGCAGCATCCTCCCACCACAGCCCCGCATCGCCTTGGGCAGGCAGCTCCTCGGGTGCAGTCTGGTATGTTTTCAACTCTTAATGCCATCGTTGAGCCCTACAGTAAGATTTCCAGCTGCAGCAGGCAGGTTTATTGTACAGCCATCTTCCAGCTACAGCCCGAGGACTCCTTTGATAGAGGTCTCCAACTTTCTAACTGGCAGCCTGAGCTCTTGAGTCCCCCAGCTTTTAAGGAGATAGCTAAAACATGACCAAATAACTGAAACAAGCACAATCTCCTTGGGTTTAATTCCACCTGACGGTGAGGAGTCAGATGCAACTGGATCCTGTAATCACCCATGTCTCCTGTGAAGAGAAGGTTATTCACAAATTCATAGCATGGTTTGGGTTGGAAAGGACCTGAAGGACCACCCAGTTCCAAGCCCCTGCCCTGGGCAGGGACGCCTCCCTCTAGACCAGGTAATGTATGTAACTCCTAGTTTCCAGGTTGCTTCATTTCCCAGTTTCTGGTTTTCCTAAGTCTAGTTTCCAGAACTGGTTGCCAAGAGAGAGGATCTTCCAGTAAATAAACGGGACCAAATTAATTCCTGAATTATCCCCTGGGAATAATGAGAGGAGACTGCTCTTGGCGTCAAGGGTACCCAGCGTCATTTCATCATTTCTCTGTGATAACAGAGCGCTCACCAAGGAATGGAAAGGTAAAACTGGGCAGCGTTTGCATTGCACAAGGCTCTCACGAAAAGCTGCTTCTGTGGCATGTCCACCTCCTCCTCCAGCCAGGGCAGCAGCTTGGCTTGCAGCTCTGCTGAGGAATCGCTTTCCCAGTGGATCCCAGCACGGCTCTGCCCGGGATTCCTGCCCCCCAGCCTCTTCCTGCTGTATCTATAAAGAGCAAATCACACTTTTGCCAGCCCCTGAGCCCACGCCACCCCCTCGGGTGTCGAAGCTGTCCCCGTGACACAGACCCCCCCGTCGGGTTCCCGGTGCGGGGAGATTCCCCGAACATTCTATACCGCGGGGAAGCTATTAAGCTCCTTAGGTGTATATCACCTAAGCAGCTTAGGTTTCTCTCCCCAGAAGTGATACGCCGCTGGAGAACCTGACATTTGAAGCCGTGTAATTACAATTTAAGGTCTCAGAGCTCCAAACCGCTCTGGTTAGCGGAGAGGGTGTGCGCTGTTTGGATGACAACACCGAGTGAAAACACAGCCTCAAAAATCACAGACAAACGTCACGGGGAAAAATGGTGACAAATCTAAAGCTATGACCATGTAGGACTGCAACATCTCCCTGCTCCTCTTGCATAATTCCCCACCATTGCAGATACCAGGCACCAACATCTTTCCATTACACCTATCCCCCTGGCTCAACAAAAAATATTCTTATTTACACTGTAAACCAAAATGCTGTCGTTCTTTGCTTAGGAAACACACCGATGAAGAAAAGTAGTTTTCCATTGTAACAGACTCTTAATTTTCAGACTGTTATAATTGCTGTAACTTCCACACCAATCTCATCTGGTTTTCAAACTCCTGTAATGGCATTACTCATGTACTCATCAAAGCATCGGATTGTTTGCACTAGAAATCTCCAGATAACCTGCTTACTCAGTGACGCTGGAGATATCTGTCAGGCCCTAATATTTCATTTCCTAAATAAATGTTTCACAGGCTCCACGCTCGGAATGCGAAAAGAAGTAAAATAATTTGTTTGATCGTTCGTTTGAAACATTTCCTTCGTCCTTCAGAAAGGAATGTAAACTAGCACGCTGGCGGCAGTAAGACAATTAAGTTGGATAAACCGATACATGGAGATTTAATGACCTTTTGTGTTCTTTAAAGTGATGCATAAACCAGAGTCTCGCTCTTCTCCTGCATCCCCCTGACCTCTGTTTCGCCACGTTTAGGGATGAAATATCCCTGAGGATGCTGCTGGGACTTTTCATGCAGACTGGGTGTTCACAGCCAGCTGGCACACGCCAGTCAGCAATCAGTAGTCCCACCCTGGTGAACCAGCCCAGTGAAGACCTCTACCCATTTCATCGACTACCGTGGCCATCAGTCCTGCCCTGCCCACGCTCAATCCAGAAACAAGGAGTCTCGTGGCTGACCAGAAGGATCAGTTTCTCCTGAAATAAAAATACTAGAAAATACTGTATTTATTAATTTACGCCCTACAGGAATAGGGTGGCATTAATACCTACAAAACAGCGAGGAAGGTGTAAGTACAAGAGTCGTGAGTCCATCCTTCTTCAAGTGGATGTGCAGCAGCAGAGCCAAAGGTCCAGGCTGCTCCTCATGTTCACCCTCCGTAACTCTGTAAAGAAAACACAGTTTGAGGGGAAGGACAAAGCCAAGCAGCAATTTAACTCACAGTACTTCAGAACACCTTGAAGAAGCCTTTTAGAAATACAGAACTGCAGAAAAATAGAGGTGGAAGGGAGGTGACCTGGCCTAGGAAAACCAGGTTGCGACACCTGGTTTTGGAGCTGAACAGTTTGGCTCATTTCAGGTGTGCATAACTCTGTAATTGTATATTTTTAAAGAAATGTATAAATTGTCATATCTATTTATTTATTACAACTTTTGACAGTCGATTAGCAGTAGCGAGCCCACGAGCTTGCTTGGCAGTAATTATCATGTTGTTATTTTCTTTCCTTCTTTGTCCAGCTGTGTTCCCTGTCATAACCCACCTCACACTTGGGCTGAAAACCCTTTGGAATAAAGACAACGCCATGGTTTTTCTTTGTGTTCAGCCCATAATATGTAGGATCCCAGCCACAACCCAGGAGTCTGAGATACTATAATAACTCAAATACTCATAGACCAACAGAATCCAGTGTCATACATGGAGAACTTGTTGCCATGCTGCTTTAAACCACCAACAAATAAGAATTTTATTTGCAGTGTTGCTTATTTTATTATGTAGTTTTATCAAGGGAGCCAGTACTTGCAGCAAGTAGAATCCTGAGCCGGTTAAAGCTTATTTCAAGTTAATTTAAAATAATGCACTCTCTCTCTAGACTCGTACATCTTTACAAAGCAAATGGCAAGCAATCCAGAACATTCAAAGCATAACGACATTCAGATGTGTCTAGACATAAATAGCAACTTCTAAACCAAGAATTTGCCTCTGGAGTCTTTTCAGTAGGCCCTCAAATAGCAAATATTTAAAGGGAGACCATGATAGTATAATTTCTCTTTGTTTGAGGCAGGGATGGAGTGAATGTGTCATAAGGCACTAAGACAGAACAAGAGGAATCTCAGTGAGCCAAAATGAAAAGACTTCATTATAGACAAAATCCTCGCTCCGTTTAAATCGCTCATAAATCTGTTGACTTCAGTAGCCAAGGATTTCCTGACACAGCTTCAACCCAGAACAATTTTCAGCGCCGTGTTGTACAATTCAAGGCCTCGATTTTCTCTTTTTCTGTAAATGACTAAGGATCTTCATACAGGAGAGCTTCAGGATCTGGCCACATGCCTCTTGCAGAGCCCCCACGGCTGAGGCAGAGCTCAGCGGAGGCTTCCAACAGCCCCTTGAGCAATATCCCCAACTTCTAGAACGGCAAAACTCCAAGTGTGAATATCCTTGGGATTTCTTGGTGTAAATCATGGGAATTTCACTGCTAACTCACAACAGGGAGGTACTAACAGTCCCCGCTGCCTGTCCCCAGCTGTGCCACCAGTGACCTCCCCGGAGCAGGGGACGTGGGGGACTGAAACACCCTCCTCACATCCCAGTTTCCCAGAAAAGACACTGGGAAGGAGTGAAAGAAGGAGAGCTCTGCCTTTGCCTCCTAGGTTATCGCTCCGTAACCACACACACAGCCCTTATCTACAACCACAGCAAGCTGGAGGCAGAGGGATCACAATGCAAATACCTGTGATTTCTCCTTTCTTTCTTTCCAGAGAAGAGCAAGAGCGCAAACAGCAGCAGGAACAACAAATTGAGTTATCCAGTCTACTCCTTTCCCCACTTAATAAAGGGTACTCTTTGCTACCACTTAATTCAATGGAAAAATTCCTCTAGGTCTCCATGGGAACAGCATTGGGTCTGTAACACTTAACCATAAGTACCAAATTCTATAAGCTTTGGCTGAAACTTTTTTAGTGTCCTTTTAAAGATCTCTGCGGATAAAGAACTTCAGGCTGCGGAGTCAATAAAGTCAATGGAGCAGCTTTCACAGGCATCAAAAGTTCACTTTGAAACTTTTCTACAAAATAGTTACTGGAATTTGGGGAAAGCGAGCACAAAGAAAACACTGTAATAACTAACACAATGACCCTTTCAACAAGGGAGCTGCCTTTTTAATGAAATTGGACTTAACGTACGTTTGGAGCAGACAGTGAAAGGAAATCTCTCACCAGCACATCACAAGGCCAATAATGTGTAAACAGATAATAGGGAGAGCTGGGCGGTTCATAATTAATTCAAAAGAGATGGCATTTCTGCCTTCTTCCTGGTTTTGGTCAGTCATTGAAGACAATTTGCCTCTCAGACTGGGTGAAGTAAGGTATTTCAGAGCTAAATTCTTCTTTTCCCGTCAGGACGGCAATAACAAGAAGTAATAAAAATAACAGTATTTGCATTTACTGGACACATTGTACTTGTGTGGTGGAATTCTAGACAAAACCCTGAATTCATGGTCTTCTCTTCACACCCAAACTTCCAAATGAGCAGAAATATGAATAATAAATACACAGCGATGATAACGAACTGGGTTATTAATAATCTGATGCTGAGACTGGGCAGCTCAACCCAAAGCTTTGAGAAGGTGGTGGATGTACGAGCTGGTTTATAAGCCAAGGTTTATCCTGGATAAAAACCATCGTGGGACGCTTGGTGCGACCTTGATTTGACCAAGGAATGCGTGTCCGGGCTCCCCGCTGTCCCCAAGCTTTGTCACTTCCCTGGGGTGCGGAGGAGGTGGCAGGTAGAGCCTGTGCTGGGGTGGCAGGAGCCTCGCCAGCCCCGTGGCTGCCGGCTCGGGCTCTGGTATGTGTACCGAATTGGCAGCTGTCAGGATCCCTCAGCTTCGAAATGAATCAGACACGGCCGTTAATGACCTAAATTGAAAAAAAAAAAATAATTCTATAATAAATAAATAAATCAAGGGAAGGAAACACAAGACCTTTTCAGCGAGGAGGGCTGAGGACTGATCACCCCTGTGCTACAGGTGGAGGCTGGGGCTGGCGGAGTCTGCCCACCTCCCATGCTAACGGCCTCTACGGCGAGGCCGCTAATAAATCAGTCAGCACCACCATCCCATAATACTGCCTTTGTACTGGAGGTTGACCCAGTCCTGGCACAGGTTTTAAGGGCAAAAATAATTTATGACATCACTGAATTCCTGATTAAAACCTTCACATACTGGGATTTTCAAACACACTTTCTCTTACCCGCCTTTTCACCGGCCCCGAAAATCCCACGCTACGTGCTATGACCACATCATAAAATAAAATAAAATTTTTTAAAAAAGGCTTCATTTTGGATGTTGAACAACATCACGCTGTTGAAGAGAAGCGTGTTTACTTTCTGGCAGGAAACAGCTTTCACACAGACCGGCTCAGAAACACGACTCTGCCACCAGCATTAAGAATGGATTCCCACAGCCATGGTGGCTGGAACATTACCATTAGCGGGACAGCAGCAAACACAGAAGACACCTTGTCTTAAAAATCTTTATTTTCAGTGCAGAAACATGGGAGAATGACAAGAAACCTTCAGGGAATATTGCAATTTCCATAGCTTGTGATGCTAATTACAGTCATTATCAGAGAGTCTGAGAAGTTGCCTGTATTTTTTTGTTCTCTGCTGATGGGAGCTGGGGTGTGAGACAAACTCAAGGTGCAGTAACAATCCTAAGCCAAAAAAAACCACCTCACCAAACCCTAAATCTCATTTATTTTCAATACTACTGCCTCATTATTTGCAGTTTCTATAATCACCAGCTCAAAAAGCTCTCTCCTCTCCTATGTACATACACACACACACAATCCAAGGTATATCCTTTTCCAAAATTACTTCTATCCTTTGAACGTGCAGGAAAAGCAGAGCAACAAAGGGGGTTTAATGGATTCTCTTCTTTGATTCTTGGACACTTTTATATTTTTTTTTAGATTTAGCTCTTTTTTCCTTTGTCTCTTACACTGCTGCTCTTTCAATACGAAGGGATTTCTAGAGATTAGGTATGAAGAGGACTTACCGTCAACAAACCTGTCCAATAACACACGATTCTTTTTTGGTTCTCCTAGTTTTTGGCTGTCTTTATCCCAAAAGCTTTTATGAAATAAGAAGAATGCCTCTTAACTCATTCACAGCTGGCTACAGGGTGTTCATAGGGCCCAAAGGCTGGATCCAAGGAAGGGTTTCTACTAGTGACTGGTGTAATAACTGAATTTACATCTTCTAAAGATGTCAGGCACCCTGAGAAGTACAACACAAGCAGCAGGACATATACCTATAGGAGAATACCTTAAATCTTGGACCTCCCTGGTCTACATGGACCAAAGCCAGTGTGTTCAAAACCCAGGAGGAGGAGCAGGCACCATCCTATTTTTACGCACTTCCACGGCAGGCAGAAGCCTGAGTTTATTCCTTGCCCAAGAGATTTTGAACCCACAGCTCTTCCTTTCCAGGGGAATACTCCAATGCTACAGG
Source organism: Thinocorus orbignyianus (assembly GCA_013400375.1). Lineage (NCBI taxonomy): Eukaryota > Metazoa > Chordata > Aves > Ciconiiformes > Thinocoridae > Thinocorus > Thinocorus orbignyianus. The sequence goes on along the minus strand of VXBW01002122.1, from coordinate 235,555 downwards.
GAGGACACGTGTTTTGTGCTCTGCTGAAGCTCTTCTCTTAGAAAGATTGATGACATCAGTGAGAGATGGCCAGATAATTTAAATCCAGCAATTTAAATAACAAACTAAACACGGTGCTGGAGCGGGGGCTGCTCACAAAGAAGCATGGGGAGTCTCTGGTCACTCGTTTCCCACTTGCAGACCAACCAGGCTCTCACTCTTTCCTGTACTCCGGAGCCCCATCAAAGGGAGAGGTGGAAAATGCCACCGTGCCAAATCATACATGACAGCAGATCGGCTGTTGATGACATCTTTCCTCTTCCAAAAACCAACTCTATTCAAATAAGGCACAGGATTTGCCTGGGAGAGCTTCCACAAACAGTAAAATACTCGAATTGAAGCAGTAGGTAAGGAAGTCTGGCCAGATGATAAGGCTCTTCCTCTCCTCTGCATTTTGGTAGACCTCAACGGCCTTTCTCAAAACAGACTATTTAACTATCTATGTCCCCCTACCTATTTTATTTTGAGTAACTGAATGCCACCGTAGCGATCAGGGAATCCTCCTTGTTTCTTATACATCTTTTATCAAGGACCCCCTAATCTCTGAACATTTAAAGCTGTATTTGTTTGACACATTGAAGTAATTGCCTATTAGTACAAAACCTCCCACAAAGAAGCTGCAGATACACCACCTCCAGCTGTGATTTCTCCCCTTCTCACAGCCTAAGGCCTTGATTCTGCAATTACACACATTTACCCGCACGACGGCGAAGAATCCCAACGGGACCACTCACACCAGTGAAGTTAATCACATTTTGTGAAGATCTGAGTCTCCTAGTTTTGGCTTGGGACCACATTCGGATGAGACATCTTCAGGGACAAAAGATTTGAAGGAAGAAGCACCGAAAGAGCAGTGTTTAATGCTTCTTATGAATAATGTTAATATGACAAACCTAAGGGGAAAGGTGTTTTCTGGTACTTGGAACTGAGCCTGGGGAATCTCTGTGACCGCCTTCCTCTTGACCTGCACTAAACTGCTGTACCCACCAGCTGCCCAGCTGCACAATGAGGTGAAAAAGGTATATATAGAGCACCAAAGCACCAAGATGAGCAGTTTTAAACCATCCCCAAAGTGATATTAGATCCCTATGTGGATTCCCATGGAAAAGAAGTGACTACAAACTGTTTAATATCAATGAACCAAAGCCCTGGGGTGAAGGTATGAAACCAAAATCCCTGTATCCATCAGTAATTCCTTAATTAATCCCACTGTTGTAGCAATCTTAGAGTATTACACTTCCTAATCAATGAATTAAAATACCAAGCATCCCAGTACACCCTTTAGGAAATTAACTGTACCACCAAGTTGATTGTGACTGTCCTGTGAGTCTCTATACTTGAACTTTGTTGTTGTTAACTTTCACAGGACTCCTGTTCTGTGGAGAACAGAGAAGAGAACGGGAGGATGTGCTTTGTAGCCGCCTATCACCGAAATTCCTCACGGCCGCTTCCCCGGAGGCCCAGCGGCGCTGTGTGAGCCGAGGACAGCCCTTGTGTCCTGCGGGAGGGGTGAGTTAACGGAAAAGGTGTGACAAACCCGGTGACAAACCGGGTGACACCCCGGGGCCTACTTCTCAGCGGGCGGTTCCTCCAGGACAGCCCTCCCGGGGCGCGGTAACCGCAGGTGGGCCGAGCTCACTGCCTCACCAAACCCCGGTTGAGGTGCCAGGAGCGGGGATATAAACCCTCGGAGCGGGCATGGAAACCCCCGGAGCGCCGCGGCCACCCTGAGGGAGCGGGCAGGCCGCGGCCGAGGCCTCCCTCCTCAGGCCGAGCGCGCCTGCGCGGCCCGCCCCGCTCCGCCACAGCAGACGAGACGCGAGGCAAGAGCGGCCCGGCGGGCGCAGGCCTTCCGGGGCGGTACAGGCCGCGGTAAACAACATATACATTTATATAAACATCCCCAAACTCCTTAAAACTGGCACTTTGAGGACAAACGTGGGGAGAGGAGAGCCGTGGGTATCCTCAGGGAACCCGCAGGGACCGCTTGTCCGCTCATTTCCCCTCCCCAACCCCCAGGGGAAACTAATGGGACACCTCGTTAATTATTAGAAGCAATTCCAAACTCTAATTAGTGTCAGCAGGGGAATGTAGGGCACATTGGGTCCCTCACTATGACAAAAGACATCGAAGGGCTGGGGAGGGTCCAGAGAAAGGTAAGGGAGGTGGTGAGGAGCAGCTGAGGGAGCTGGGGTGCCAGGCTGCCCAGGGAGGTGGCCGCATCCCCATCCCTGGAGGTGTTTTGGAGTCCTTGAGACATGGTGTTGGGGGATCTGGTGTAGGGGAGAACTTTGTAGAGTATGTAGATGGTTGGACTCAATGATCCCAAGGGTCTTCTCCAACCTGAATGAGTTCAACCTGTAGAAAAGTAGGCTGAAGGGAGACCTTCCCGCTCTCTGCAAGTCCCTGAAAGGAGGGTGGATCCAGGGGGGTTGGTTTCTTCTCCCAAGGAACAGGCCATGGGACAAGAGGAGATGGCCTCAAGTTGCACCAGGGGAGGTTCAAATTGGAGATCAGGAACAATTTTTACCCTAAAAAGGGTTATTAAGCCTTGGAATGGGCTGCCCAGGGAAGTGGTGAAGGCACCATCCCTGGAGGGATTTAAAAGCTGGGTTGATGTAGTGCTCAGTGACATGGCTCAGTGATGGTTTTTATCAGAGTTGGGTTGATGGTTGGACTCGATGATCTTAAAGGTCCCTTCCAACCCAGACAATTCTATGATAACATTTGACAACTGGGTAAAATACAACGTCCTTGAAAAATAGAAATACATTCACATCCAGGTCTTGTTTTGCTGGTTTAAAATGGCATTTTTAACAAAATAGTTAAATCTGTTTCTCTGCTGTCAAGTTGGGAGCTACCAGTAACTTCTCCTCGTACAGCTGAGGACACACAGGATGGGGATAAACTCTAGTACAGAAGCAGAGACGTCCAGCAGAGACAGTGACACCGCAGCTTCGCTTCTCAGTGTGTAAAGTGCTCGGTGTGATCAGCACATAACCAAAGGAAAAAAAGAAAAGGGACTAAAAATGAGCCCTTTGAAAGAGATACAGAGTGAGAGCAGAATGTCTTGCACTGAGGTTATGTATTTAACAGTTTTACATGAAATATTTATATATAAAAACTTTGTTAAGTGCTTTTCTCCAATTTAAAAATCTAAAGAATTCAAAAATAAGGCATTCAATATTTGAAAAAGTACAGATTTACAAAATGTGTATATTCTGTCATGAAAACTCCACACCAACATTATACACTTGGAAAAAAAAAATACAAACAGGATATATTACAAATTTATGTAGCAATAACTTAGTTCATACCATGCAATAAAAAGTACGTTAATCAAGATACACAAGCTTTTAGGTTTCCTAAACTGGAGGGCTTAATTTTGGTTGCAAATGAGTTGGTTTGTTGTTTCGTTTTTTGTTTTTAAAATGCAAATTCTTAGAACTGTGGCACTTGAAATTTCTGGTAGCCTTTCTACGGAGAGTTAAATTGTACGTAATGCTTATGGGGATGGAGAGGGACAAAAGCAGCTGTTACGAATCATTCCAACTTTGTTCCACGATAGCTGAAACTCTTTTCTCATATTCACGTTTGTTCTCCTGGTAGAGCTGTGCCGCCTGGCTGTTCGCTGGGCTGTTGGGGTTCGGTTCATCCAGCAGAGACTGTAAAAAGGGGAAAAAGAAAGCGTGAGATAAAACGACACGTGTTAAATCGG
>VXBW01002122.1:196347-223639 GCA_013400375.1 Thinocorus orbignyianus | reverse complement strand
GGCCGCAGTGCCGCCGCCTCCCTCCGCCGCCTGCACAACCAACCCGCAATGGCGTCCCCCTCCGCGGGGGGCGGGCTCTGCCGCTGGGACGGACGGACGGACAGACAGACGGGTGGATAAGGGGGAAGAGGGAGGTTTATGCCGCCTGGTGCCACCCGTGGGCTCGGAAAGTGTGGGTCGTGGGTGAAATTGACACGGCACAAAGCCCCTCACCGCTTTCTGCCCACGCTGGTGCCGAGGCTGCTGCAGCACAGCCACTGAGAGCCCAGAAGAGGGATATAAAATAGGGAATTTTGTAAAGCCTGATGCACAGGGATAAAAAACTGTCATTCCCCGGACACGACAGCGTGAGGCACCCTGAGAAACGGGTCCTGCCACGCAGCCCTGTCCCTCTGGGTTTTAATCCTCCCATCACGCACCCCTTTCTACATTCCACCGCTGCTCCTCCAGCTTCAGTTTATATGTAGCTCCAGCTAATTTGTAAGGGAGAAAGCAGACTGTAAAAACACCAAGTGTGAGCTCAGACCCGTATAAATCATTAATATGGGGTCAAGGAACACTCACCTCTGCTGTTGTGGTCCGGATGGGGCAAGTGGGACATCCATCCCCTGCCCTGGGGAGCTTGGAGAACCCCGTGGGGCTGCAGTCGTGGCCTGGGCACTGAAAATCAACAAAACACAAACATCAGGCACTGAAACAGTTAAATCTGAGATCCTACATTTGTTTCCACATGGAACTTCTTCCAGGACATCTCAACAGCCACAGGATTTCTGCTTGGACACAAACGGGGAACAGTGTGTTGTTGATATCCTCTAATGGAATATTTTCTTTTTTAATCCTAGCTGGCAGCTCCACAGCTATGGATGGGAGCTTTATCAATAAATTGAAAGCTTTATTATTATTTTTCCCCCCTCTGAAGAATCAGCTGCAATTCCTGCTCGTTGACTGTACGGCACACACAGGGTTTAAAACTAAGTTAATTGTATCCTAACATAGTTTCAAAAAATCAGTCCAAACTGTACCGATACGAGAGGTGGTTCATTATGTCCCAAAATGAAATCTCCACTAAATAATAGCTTGCTAATTATTTGCTAATAATTATTTCCAGTACTTTCTTGCTTAATGAATTCAAATGCATGCCTGCCAATTGAACTATGGGCATTTTTAGCTTAAACATTTTCAGTTTATCATATGCTTGTAAGCTCACCGACTTTCAGAGCCAGGTGGTAACAACCATTTCAGAACTAAGTTTTTCATTTGGTGTCTCAAGGGCTTTTTGTTTATTTGCTTTTTTAAAAATTATTATTATTTTTTCTGTGCAACCATCAAAATTATCCACAGTAACAGTGCATCAAAAACTTAGAATAAATCCTTACAGTGTGCAGTCTAGAACGTTTGCCTTTAATAAACTTCTTGAACAGTACTGACATATATGTAACAACTACCTGATCAGAACATTGTTTCTTGTTTCAAGTTCAGTTTTTATCCATCTTTTTCCCCAGAAAATGTTGTTTGTAAGGGACGACATTAAACAAAAAGGTAGCACTTTGCAACACAGTAATTGTGTATTAATCTTGAGTAAACACCATGTATTTGTGTAGCATTTTGCAAAACCAAAATATTTATAAGGTAACTTAGTCCCATGGTAAAATGAGAAGCTTGAGAAGCAAGAGTGAAAGCAAACTACTCGCTTCTCTGTTTGTTAAAACAATCCATCTTCCTACTAACTTGTTTATTTATATTTTTCATTTTCCCCAGGTCACTCTCTTATGCTGCAATGCCCCTCTGGGAAAAGATACTAATATTAACATCAGCCAAGCCCAAGACTCCAAAAATGAGGGAAATGAACAAGCCAAGCCACCTGGTTATGTAGTAGAGAAAGGACTGATTTGCCTACTCTTAGCTCCAGTATAGGAGAAATAAGTGGAGCCACAGTAGAGGAGAATTAACTTTGTGAATCCCCACAGCAGCAGAGCTACAAGCTGCCTCTGAAGCCCCACATATTATTGATTTAGGGGGGTACTTCAGTGTATGCCTGGGAATCGTCCCAGCCCATCTCCCAGAGTCCCTGAGCCTCCTATGTGCTTGTTACTATTTCCAAGTTTTCAAGAAAAAAACAGGCTCAGAAAAAAAATCCCTGCATGAACCTACTCAACCCAGTGTTGTATTTTGACTAGGAAACTATTAATGATTATTCTTTGACTTGCATTTCAGTGAAATGTGCTCGTATTTACTTCAAACTATGCTACCTACAGGAACTATGAGCATGACAAAACCCCAGCCCTCCCTCACCTGCCTCTCTCCCCACATAACCGGCTGACAAGACGGTGGCTCTGCTTCTCCACAGGCTCAAGGTGGCCACCTCCTTCAGGATTTCCCATCGACCTACAGGAATTCCCTCAGACTTTTGGGATGTGTTCATTGAAGTTTGCAAAGACAGCAGCAGCTCTGCCTCTGGGGGCAGCAACCACCCCTTTTCACCAGCCCAGCGCTGCTGAACGTCCCCGCCGTTACCTTGGCCAAGGCGCCTCAAGGGCCTGGAGAAACATTTAGGCTAAGAATGAATGCCGCTGTCTGCAGGGATCACTCCTCTTGTGCGTCTCAAATGAGTGAAAACTTTGGCCCTATGAAGAAATAAAAGTAGATGAGGAGAGGGAGGGGAAGTTGAGGGTGAGCAGTGAAACACGTGGCCAGGGCACAGGCAGCCGGCATTAAAATATCATAGGAGAAACCAGAAAAACATTGGTTTGCAAAACCACAATGGAAGAAGGAAAGTTTCTACAGGTTAGCAGCTTTGAATGTGTGAAACAAAAGGGAATGGTGTGAGAACCACGCCAGCAGCATTGCCAGGGTACCTTGCTTTGTGTGCAAAACTGCATGAAAACTAAATGTTTCTAAGATACTTCCCTGCCAAATTAAAATGAGCATCTAAAGTAAATTTAAAATTTGGAGATGAAGTTTGGGAACGCTGTTGAGAAAAGCAATCCACGTTCAAACCAAGCAGCGGAAGAACATCTGTGAGCCCTGCTGAGCTATGAATTACCCTGCCCTTGGGGTACAGCTCTCCCGAGCGTGGGCTCCTGGGTTGGACGCTTCCCCTCTTTCTGCGCTTCAGAGACCAGCCTTTGGCTCCCACCGGGTCCTGCCCAGCCTCCCCAGGTGGCCTTTCCTCTGACATCACTTTGGCTCTCTCCCCAGCATCCTCTGCAAAAAGAGGCTGTGTATTTGTTACACCAGTTCTGTGCCACCCCGAAACAGAAGAGGGACTATCTACAAATATTTCCTCGCCAAAATATTTCAGCACGGCTGTGGCGATATGGGGAGATCTTCCCTAAAAGCTCAGTGGTAATATCTGAGTATAGACCTATGTCTATGAAGGTGCTGCAAGAATTTTAGTTTGGGTATTAGATGTTGGATTTTCTCCTAGCCAGGGATACTGGCTCTAACACGAGCTTACTCTGATTTAAATGGACTTTTGCAAAGAATTGAAACAATAACTCCTAGTCAAATTACAAAGTTATACATTTCAGTTCTTACTGTTATGCTGTATATTCTGGTGAAGTTCCTGACGACTGGAAAAGGGGAAACATAACCCCCATTTTTAAAAAGGGGGGGGAAAAAGGAAGACCTGGGGAACTATGGGCCAGTCACTCTCACCTCTGTGCCCTGGCAAGATCACGGAGCAGATCCTCCTGGAAACTCTACTAATAAACTATGCACAGGGTGCCCAGAAAAGCTGTGGCTGCCCCATCCCTGGAGGGATCCAAGGCCAGGCTGGATGGGGCTTGGAGCAACCTGGTCTGGTGGGAGGTGTCCCTGCCCAGGGCAGGGGGTGGCACTGGGTGATCTTTAAGGTCCCTCCCAACCCAAACTGTTCTGTGATTCTACATTCAGGCCACCTCTACTCTTTATAGTAACTGGATGTTTTAAAAATTTAGTTCTTATCAATTTTTAATTAGGTATAATGGCACATTTTGCCCTATTGGGGCCATCAACTTCTGTCAAAGTCAGTGTGCGCCGAGGCCTTACCTCTAAATGCAGACTGACGTCCTGGGTCTCAGCAGCGTTAAGGAGATGTGGCACCACAGGAAGTACAGCCCTCAATGTAAAAAAAAATAATCATAATTATGGTAATTAAAAGGACAGATACTTTTGTACTGATTTAAAACTAGCTTTCGTTTTAACCTAAAGTTGCTTCAAATTATCAACAGAGAGTAATTTAAAAATTAAATGATAAATGGACCTTGATGTGAAACGGTACATGTTTTTAATGTGCATCTTTTTAATATGTGACTTCCTATCTATGATTTATTAGCATTCAAGAGAATACTTTCTAAGCTAATGAGAAGAGCTGCCCGTTTCTTTGCTGTGCTCCTGGCTCAGCAGTAGCAGCTCAGAGCCTGGAGATACACTGTGAAAAATAACTCAGTAAATATGTTTGAACACTGGAGGAAGGCTGACGCAGCAGAAACAAAGCTTATTTGCAAAACATTGTCAACCTTTACGTCAAGCCATGCTAGAAAGTGTTTTTCTTTTACAAACAGCGATTTCATAATGAAAACATTATCAGCCTGATTCGTGTATTTAAGTAGAAAAAAAACCCTTGATGTTTGAATTTACTGATCATACAATTCTAGATGGGCTCCAGTGTTATTACCATGGATTGGGTAACAAAAGCCTTAAATAACTACCTTTGCCAGTTATTCCAAGAGATTGAGTACTTCCACAACAACTATGTAAGAACTCACCTGAAAGACTTAATATCAATAAAATGTTATCACCTTTCACCTTCTCTTTTTTTTCCTTTTTTTTTTTGGTAGTGTTTCATCACACAGATATTGAAAGTGTTAATTCTTTATTGAAAAAAAGGGTTGGTTTCGTAATAATAGTTTAAGACTTCAAATTGGCTTGAAATGAGTTGCAGGATTGAAACTGGAAAGAGATGCTTGACTTAGATGGTGGGAGGAGTATTTGGACCCACCTCTGAAATGCTTCAAAGCTAAAAATATTTAGAACTTTATCCAGCCTGCTGTGTGAAGCAACCACCTTAGCAGCTGCCTCCCCTTCCCTGTCCTTCCCTGCTCCCATCTCCTCCTCCCTCCGTGCTGTCTCAGCCTTTCTAATCATTTCTGGCTTGTTCTGTGGTTGGAGGGGGGGAACCCTGCAGACATCCCGCTCCCTTTGCCTCATCACCTACATTAAGCAGTTGCTAATTGTAGTGCTATCAGGACATTGATGACTTTGGGAAACGAGGGCACTCTCAGAGTGAATTATGAAGTAACAGGAGTTTTTTCAGACCATGCTTTCATGCCTGAGAACTTTTAAAGCAAACAACCCTTCTTATTAAACACAAGCTTCTTATTAAACTGTTTTGGGGTTTTCTTGTGGTTTTCTTTTTCTCCTTTTTATTTCCCTTTCCTATGTTATAAACCATGATCTCAAACCTGAGAATATAATATTAACACAAAGTTTAATTACTAAATTTTGTGATTTTGGTTTTACTTAAGTATTAGGTACCCCACGTGAGGTTTATACAGATTATGTGGTTACATGATGGTACAGGGCTTCTATTTTTTAAAAGGCCTCACATATGGAAAATAGATGTGCCTTTTTTTTTTCTGGGAGAGGCATCTGTAATTCAGCTGGTATTGCAGAAGCAGTCTCCTGCACATGAAATTCTGCATACATATAATGCAACATTAGCAAAAGGAAAATAATCATATAAAAGCTCAATTAAAATGGTGACATATAATGTGCTTACATGTAAGGTCAAAGGTACTGTTATGCTCTGGTTCCAGATTCAGTGAAAGCAATGCAAGGCTTATCTTTAAGTACAGCACTGTATTGAAACCAAACAGATAATGATTTTTTTTTTCCTCCAGAAGATGGTAACGTATGTTATTCCTAGTTAACCTGTGCCCGCTTGCCCTGCAGGTGATTTTCCATATTATCCACATCAAAGATGTCCAGCAGCATTGGTGCTGAGCCCCTGCGAGGATCAGGGACAAGGGGTGTCTGCAGAGCCCAAAGGAACAGATGCTCCTTCAAGAGAAGATGCAATAAAACTGTGGAAAGAAAGATGTGGAACTTCCAGAGATGTGGTTAAACAACACAGTAACTTGGAAGTGTTAAGGATTTCCCAAGTGTGTAATTAATTCCCACTAAAGATTTTATTCTGTATTTTATAAAATTGTGTTATTTTCCACCTACAAATATGAAATTCTGTAGAGAAGGTTGGGAATTGTGGAGAGAAGTGGTTATTCCTGTCTGTACACTCTCATTCATGCTGTTAGGTATTGATTACTATTATTCTTAGTAACAATAATAACAGTACACTGCAGCAGTTATTCTGGCAGCGTTGGACTATAAACAAGGAGGTAAATAGCTTTTTAACAAGGCAGCATAATTCCTTTATTCTCAAAGCCCAAATGTAGTTTATAGAGCAGAATGAGTCAGCGGGAAGGACTGGCTTTTACATATCCTCCTTCTCTGAGAGGGAGCACAGAGAGGAATACAGCAGGGCTGCGTAGTTGGATTCATTTCAGTTTTGAAGACAACAGACCTTCTGATGAGAGAGTTTTAATTATTCAGCCATCTCTACAGGGATACTGGAATAAGAATACAGTATACAATCATTACATCTGTTTTAACCAGCATGTCCTTTTCGTCAAGAAGTTGGGCACCTCTTCTTCAGAGCATTTTATAAAGAGGCTGAGGTCTTCAGGGATGGTACTTCTTGAAGTGTAGCATCCTAAAAATGCAAGGAAAAGCTTTCCCCAGCTCACTGCCTTCCTGGAGATGCTATTTCCTGTTAGAAACCCTATTTCCTATTAGAACTTCATTCAGTTACAGTCTGTCACCCAAACTCGCACGAGGAGTTTGGTGGCTTCAATTGGGATGTCCACACATGACGAATGTGGCACCTCAGAAATTGCTAATTAGAGAAGCTGGGATTTTTGGAAGTGCCAAGGAGATTCAGGAGCGTAAGTGCCAGTCCACAGCTTCTTAAGTATTTAATTTAAATTTACTGATGTTATAATTACGATACTCACTGAGATGCAGTTGCAGACACTAATGGTTTTAAAAAAGAATGTGTTCTCTTCAGACACTGAATCTTGTTTCCCCTGATGTCAGTGGGAATGGGAATGGATTTAGATTTTACCATTTCCATTAAGCAAAATCAAAAATACAATAGGCAATTTCCTGTCATAAAAAGATCTGAGAGAGCAGACGGAGGAAGAATAATCTAATTGAGATGCATTTTCTTTTTTACTAGCTTCTCTATTTCATTTTTAAGAGGAGACCTAAAATGTCTTCTTCCACAAGGAGAGCTAGTTCATTATGTCTTAAAATAAATGGCAAGCAAAAAGCTCTTTTACAAATCCAGAATGCTGGTGGTGATACCAGGCATTTCTAATAACCTATTAACACCATGAAAATTCAAACAAAAAACGATGAAGCCCTCTGTTGAGTAAAGACCAGCAAAGCTTTCACCAGCAGCAGCCTGTTCTGAGTCATCTCTTCTCTGGTGACAGAAAATGCAGTTGCTTCAGAGAAATGAAGGGTCTCATTCATTCGTGGGGGACGGGGAAGAGGAAAGCCTGAGCTCTCCTCCAACGAGTGAATTACAGTGCTGGGGAGGGTTTGCTCTGTCCCTCGCTGGTTCTGTTACGTCCTTCCAAATCTCTGAGAGTTGCCGTGAGAAATGTGCTTAGATACCCAGAATCATTGATTTTTTTGATGATGGGTTGATTTGGTGTTACAGACATATTTTCAGAAGGTGTTAGGTGATGACAACTAATTGAAATGAAGCTTTGAAGTTTACGAGAGAAGAAAACGAAAGCAGTTTATCCATCCGGCTACTCTCAGTCCTCAAGAGTCTTTGTAACTCTTCAAAGTCCCTTTTATAAGCATTTCAAGAACTTCCAGGAGAATTAATTTTATTTTGTCTTAGTGTGTTCATTCGAGTTTCTTTTAGGTGTCCCAAGTTCAAAGAGGCATCAACACAGTGTGATCACACACATAAGAGGACGTTCCCACTTGGGAAGTGGCTGCCACTATCCAACTGTGGTGGCTGGAAGCGAGTTGGAAAAAGAGGGATGGAGGAAGTTCTTTCAGAATTAGGACATGATAAAGGAAGCTGGTCGCTTCCTATGCATTTAGAGGGATATTAGCTCATCTATTTCAGACATCTGATCTATTTGTTTAGGCTAGAAGCGTCTGTTTTCATCCCAGTAGCCAATGAAGAGAAGCAGAGATTCTTGGAAAATGCTTCACTTAATCCCAATTAGGCAATAATTAAAGTCTTCATTCAGATGTTCTACAAGAATTATGGAAGAATGGATCTGTTTATTGGTAGAGGGATCCTACCTTTCTCTCCTGGTTAATTTAAGAAGCTCTAGGCCAGCAGTTTTACATTTGGGGCACATCCTTCAGGTATGCAGAAGAGGAAGGTACGAATGTGAGATAAGGTAAAATCAGCTTGGGGAACGCTGCTGGTGGCCTGGACCCACCCGAGCTGGGCTGCAAAACCCTGGGATCTCAGAGATGATGTTACCTGTTGGAGGAAGAATATGTAGTCAGAGACACTATGTTTTCCTGGCTGGCCAGAAGACACAAATTGATGATCTCATGGTACCAGTCCCTTGTTTCCTACTCCATACTCAAAAACTGCATGGCTCTAAGAACTTTAGGCTCCATTCGTGCAAGTGAATCACATCCACAGAAACACAAAGGGTAGGGCAGCACATGTAGATGCAATTTGGAAATAAAGATATAAGGACAGATCATTGGCTGCAGAGAAAAAAGGGGCAGCATGGGAGGTAAAAAAGCCTTGAGTCGATGTAGAGTTGCCACAGCCACCCTGATAGTCCATTCGTAACCCCTGCTGAACAAATTAGAGGAGTATTTTGGGACAGTCCTCAGCCAGCAGAGCGCTCCTAAAGGGAATATTTTCTCCAGTATAATTTAGATAAAACTCTGGGGCCCTTACCTACCCTAGAATTGGGATCTAAAATAATAACTCACCTTCCACCCACCCGCTGCACCAATTTGGGAAGATGAGCCAAAAAGCATGAACTAGGTTACACAGCAATAGAACAAGACCCAGACATCCTAGATGCTACTGAAGTAGGTGCAATGACAAAAAACCCTGAGATAATTTGAGAACAGGCACCAAATAGTACTACACCAAAAGATTCTTAATAACCTAACAATATGAATTTAGGAATGATCTAATGAAATGAACAGCTATAAATTCATAACTATATGCACACTGATAAACTAGTCACTCCTGAAGATTGCAAAACTGTCCTCAGTTTGTGTGCTTGCAGTAGAGCCTGAATGTCCCAAAAGGTCCCCCAAAGCCTCTATTTCCCTATAGCTCTCTAAGACCTCTCACAAAACATTAATTATATGTTCTCCTACACAAACAGGAGTGGATCCAGAGACACTGGCAAAGTGTTCCCTGTGCTGAGCCTGTTCCTCAGGAGGCACAGATTTTATCGTGGAAAAGCACTGGATCTGGCCCTTTGCAGAGTGAGGAGAAATCACACAGTGAGAGAGATCACATAGCAGAGAAAAAACAGTTTGCTGCCACCCAGATGGAGGCCAAGCAAAGCAAACTCCACTGTCAAAATAATATATACCATGCAATCACCTTTTAATGTGTAAACAAAAGCCAAGGGGTTATGGTTGCTTAGGAAATGTGATTTCTAGCTTTTTAACTTGTTGAACAAAGAGTTTTGTACAATAACCTCCCTGTAGCACTTTATATAATACTTTTAACACTGTTCAACAGTTTTCTTTAAGACATTCCGAGGGCATCATGGTGTGATACAGCATTAAGCATTGTTTTAGAAAGATTTCTTTAAAAATCCCTGTGTGCTGTGCCTGAAGGCGTCGGTGCACGGGGAGCCTGGCAGCCAGCAGGTGTGGCTGTGGAGCCTTTTGAAATCCAGGGATTTCTTCCATCACTCCAGAGGCTGCAGAGAGATGGCATCACTGTCCCCTCACCTAACAGGGGTGTAATCATGTTTACAGTCACCGCGGGGTGACTGTAAACCCAAGTGCTGCATGTTCCAGTGTCTTTTATACCGAAAAAGTGGCAGTATTTTTCTGCTGCAAAGAATCTGAAAATACTGGTTTTGTCCTTTGCTGACAAGCTCCGTTTTAAATCTAAATTAATACAATTGGCAATAACCATGGAACTATTCATGAGGTATTGGGCTGAGTTGTTAAATTACAGATTTACTATAGATGCTGGCATATAATTGTAAGAGAAAAACATTATTTAATATAACTTCAAAGATTGTTTTACTTTTTGCTATCAGATTCTTACCAGAGTTGAAAGCTAAGAAACTATTTTTTGAAGCACAGAGGGGAACAGCAAAGATGTAAAATAACTAAAAGATGAGATGAAAAGTGCTCTTTTTGATGTTTAATGTTAAAACAGTCCAGGATTTGGAAAGGTGAGAACTGCTTTTCTTAAAGTATTTATTGCTGCATAAAATCATTACTGTAATTACAACACACTGCTGCTGGATTAAGCTGTGTGTCTTCGTGGGGTTGAATCAAATCAGTATCATTGCAGTGGAAAACCAAATGCTTACTTTGAGGGAGAAGTATTTCCCAAAATTCAAGAGTTAGTAGGTTGTTCATCTGCTGTCTCGTATTTTGTTATTCCAGGACCTTAATGCAGCATTTCGTTTGTATTTAACAAACCAACTGAGCACACAGAAGGGCATTGGGTTCAAGCACACACTTACCTGTTTTTACAGCAGGATGGCTGTGGGTTTGACCCCACTGCCAAACCGGAGACCACACAGGGAGGGGGAAATCTGTGCAGGATCCAGCCTCAAAGACTTCTTATGTTGATACTTTCCCACTATTGCTGTCTAATGATGTTCCTATTTCCCAGGTTGTTTTACACACCAGCAAGACAATTTTCACCTGAAGGATCTTCTTTCTAGGGAATATGAGACATTTTGTGCATTATTACAGGATATTTCTCTTGCAGATCATCATCTGTTGTTTTATTCCCGATATGTTAAGAAAATGCTGGATGAAGTGTCCCAGCTGATGTTTTGTCATACTTTCCAAGAATAAAAGAAAGTAAATGAAGATTGTACAAAACCATTCATGATTGCGGAGTCAGCAATTGCTGAGCTGACTGCCACTTGGAATAACAGTCAGTTAAAAAAACACACCAAAAGTTGGCTCATAGAAATTTCCTGAACTGGAACAGCCAGCATCATTATTTTTAGTTCAGGTTCTAATGTTCTATCATTTAAAAGGAAAACAGTTGCCAGATGAAAAACATTACGCACAGTTTGAATGAAAGGTATTTTCTTATGCGCTAAACTTTAAACAACAGGTTTTTACAGGTTTCTCAGCTACCTGTTTCTCAAATTTTCAGCCCCAGCATCAGTAACAAAAAAAGCTAAAATGAAAAAGTGACATTTTAACCAAAAACTACTTTTGGTGTGAGGAGATGCAGAGTTAGTGGTCCCTATTGCCCAGCAAAGCCCTTTACTCCTAAAAAGTGATTATAGGTGGCAGCTTGGCGAGTAGGATGAGAGGCATGAAGGATTTAAAAATATTTAATATTTCTTATTGTTCAGTATCTAGTATTTAAATATTCTCTGTGAAATTGCCCGTTTAGACTTCAGAGAGTCTAATTTTGTATCTGTTTATTCTGTATAATTAGAAGCCAGATTTAGCTTTGGCTGTAGCCTTTTATCCCAACAACTAAACACGTTTCATCTACAAGTGTTCTGAAACTTCATTTCAAAACTGTTTCCAAACAAATACTCAGTACAGCTTGATTAATGTTTCTTTTGGCAGCAGCTCTGCCTTATGCAGCCCAAAGTCATGTTGTTTGTTTCCAGTCCTACATTTTTCCCTAAGCTGTGCTGGTGTAATTGCATGTGGGGTTGCACAGCGGACCCGGTCAAGGACTTGATCCGGACTAAAATAACCTGACCAAAGATGGTTATTTTGAATTTGGATCTCTTTCCTGGATGACAGCCTCGAGAGGATGTAGGGGCACCACTGAGACAGTAGTCTGGGAAGGGAAGAGTGAGAGAGGCACAGGGAAAAGAGGGGCAGCTTCACCCAGGACATGAAATTGCAGCTCTGGCTTTACAAGCTTTACAAACCCCCTATGATGACCTTGGCCTGTTCGGAATCTAAAGAAAAAATAAACAAATAAAGTAACTTCATAGCTATGACACTGTAGACATGTTTTAATTAAGTTTATCCAATATCTGTGTCTAAATTAACTGAGTGTATCTCTCGAGCCTGGAGAAGAGAAGGCTGAGGGGAGACCTCAGTAATGCTCACAAGGATCTGAAGGGTGGGTTGGAGAAGGATGGAGCTGGACTCTTTTCAGGGGTTCCCAGTGACAGGATGAGGGGCAACTGGCACAAGCTGGAACGAGGGAAGTTCCATTCAAACATGACAGAAAACTTCTTTGGGATGATGGTGGCAGAGCCCTGGAAGGGGCTGCCCAGGGAGGGTATGGAGTCCCCTTCTCTGGAGACCTTCAAGTCCCACCTGGATGCCATCCTGAGGGATGTGCTCTGGGCAACCCTGCTTTAGCAGGGGAGTGGGACGGGATGATCTCCAGAGGTCCCTTCAAACTCAGACAGTTCTGTGAATTTACTGGATGTTACGTGGATTAGTAGGCATCACATGAGGAATCTGCATAATAATGTAAAATTAGGGAAAAAATGCAAACATGCATTTCTGGGAGGAAGTTCTACTTAGAGATCATAAATTACAGACAAAAAAAAAAATCAGAAAATGGATAGGTATTTTGTAGTTCTTTTGCTGGTTTCTGTTACCAGCCCTGACTGACGATGGCTCTGCAGCAAGATGAACAGTTACTCATTAACAGCCGAGTAACCACTGTGAGACGGAAGAGGCCAGGCAGGATCCTCAATTGTTGGTATTCGCTGGGTGTGAACTGAGGATAAATTACCTGCAGAGGCGGTAAAAGAAGCTGGAACTAGAAAAATCCCTAGTGGAGGTGACTAAACTGCTGTTCTGTGCATTGAACTGAAACTGGTGGGAGTCTGGTTTATACAGAAACTGTGTTATTTGGGCTATATGAAAAATGTTGTTGGGCTTACCTGTACTTTTTGGGAGAAGCAATTTCTGCTTGATCATTAAATTACCTGGTATCGCAAGGTATCTGTAAAGTATCTGAGGAATCTTGCTGAGCAGCAAAGCTCATACAAATAAGGAAACTGGGAGAATTCATGAGCAGTAAATTCTAGAAGTCTCTGTTTACCATAGGAATCAGGAAGTAAATTCCAATTCTTACTGCAATAACTTTTCCTATTTATTGTTACAATTAAAATTAGTTTTCCTCTGTTGCATTTTCCAGGCGGTCACTGATGCTGCTTGGAAAAAAAAGCACCAACGCCCTAAGCTGGAGAGTAGGATATGGCAGAAAGCTATGAAAAGCCTGGAAAGTTAAAGAAAATAAACAATGTTTAAAAATAAAGAGCCCTATTGTTGTGTTAAATTTTATTTTTTTTTTTAATTATTATTATTTTGTGGCTTTATAGCATGGTAACTATTTGAATTTAGCAATGACAATATAAAAAACTTGAAATACGAACAGAGTTTTGGAAAACAGTTAATGGCAACAGAAAGTCATGCCATCAAAATTAAGACAATTTGGGAACATCTTAATTTCCTCCTATTAGGTCTTGCATTGTTTATTAAATTTAAGCATCAGGATAGCTCATCCCTTCTGATTTTGCTCCCTGGCCCATGCTTTGCTGCTGGCTTGTTTATTCAGGAGCGATACCCCTGCTGTGGCAGGATTAATAAAGCATTGACTGACCAATTCTAACTGTAACAGCTGCTTTTATGGGTTATCACGTGGGAGGTGTGAAAAAGCTGCACTGGCCCTCTAAAGAAAGCAGATTTACTGGAGATAAACCTGTAATGACATCACCTGGGTGTAACCAATACTTCAAAATGCTTCATAAATTTGTAAACATTCATAAAGTGTATTTCCTACACATGGCTCATCATTACCAACACGAGGCTTGTGCAGCTCCGTGCCCTGCACTCAAACACTGGGACAATTAGAAGAGATTACACCGAGATTTACATGCCAGGCTATTTTTAAAATCTCTTCCTTTCCTAATGCGTTTTCCCATATAATCCTATCTACAAATTTATTTTGAGGGCTCGCGCTAAGTAGGGAACTGGGGGGCTTAAAGTCACCAAATCCAGCAAATGCTTATAGGGGCCTGGGGTCAGAGGGAGAGCTCTGAAAAGCAGATTTCATTCACTGCATCCCAGCTGAAGAGATGCAAGAAGATACCTTGAAGATCCCAGAAAGCAAAACAGTATCTGCAAGGCTCTAACAAAACAAAACAAAACAACGACAAAAAAGGTGTGAAATGGAGACAGAGCTAGCAAATTCTCCAAGAATAAACAATAAATTATTTTACATTTGAACTGGTCAACTGGATCTTACACTAGCCTAGAAGATGTCTGGATCGTGTTCTTTCCTTGCTGTGCTGCTGGCTGAGATGGTTTGGGGTAAATAATCTCATTGCTGAACACACTCTGAGAAGTGGTATTAATTTGCAAAGCCCACTGAGAGCTACCGATGAAAAATGCTATTCTAGAGTTCCTATTAAAATATAATGTTTTCCCCATAAGAGACTGGTATTTGAACTCTTTCAGAAATCTGCTCAGTTTGTTCAGATACCAACAACTATCAGGTTTTAGAAGGGTATTCAGAGAAGACCAGATAATCAGCTGATCTCTGCTTTTAAATGGTTTGCCTGCAGGATATTAGTAATTATTAACAGTGTATAGACATAGGCTGTTTGCCTCCTGCCACTCTGCAGAGTTAGCAAATACAACACCACTGAAAGGGGAAATCATAACACAAGCAGGAACCAGGGCAGGGAAAAAAAGGGTGCTTCTGTGAACAATATGGAAATAACTACTCAATTTGGAAATACCTACTGCACTTACCGACGTGGCTGAAGGCATTTCCAGACCCCAGTGTCACCAGCAGAGTGAAACCAGCCATCCAGTTCTGAGAGTTCTGCTCTTTCCCTTCAGTTTCTCTCTGTTTGTTTTTAATGATTTTCTGCAGAGGAAAGACTATTAAAATTATTAAGTATTTTATGGCATACATGGATAAATATTTAAGAAACTTGCCGCAGCTGTTCAACTGCAGAAGTGTATTTTCCAAGTGAAAAGATTGATTTTCAGGGGGTGGGTTAAACAAAGTACCTTAACTTATATCAAGCATTGTTTTGAAGGTTTCCAAACATTTTCTTTCTTATTGGTTATGGGGTATTACCGATAGTAAATGCTGTACTCCTTAAACCTTTGTTCAATGGAATTCTTTGGATTTAATGGAAAAAAAGTTGAACCGGCTCTTGAAACAAAATAATTATTTTCCTGGTGTAAGTACTCTGGACTCGGTGGTTCTTTCCTTTGTTCTGTTGCATGGAAAGCTTAAGCAGACTGGAATGAGACAAAATTACATCAGATATACAAACATCTTCTCAAAATTCAGAACTCGACTCTTCCCTTGAGTCACTTGAATACAGCTGATAATTATCTCATTGAATGCCTTTTGCTGCAGTTTGAAGGGCACATGATGCCAAAGGAGAAACTGCTCACTATCACCATAGGCTTTATTTCAGGGATGGGAGTGTTTCTCCAAAGCAGAAGCCCCCATGTTTTGAAGGGGAGGGAGGGTAAGTGAATAGTTTGAGAAATAAAGAGGCAAAGAACCTATAGAGGAAGTATAGTGAAAGTTTTCCTTCCCTGACAAAGGGAATCATGGAAAATGGAGTGATACATCTTGTCTCATGCAGTGGTAGGTGAAGACTTAAGCACCATGTATGAGGTTCCCTTGCAAAACCCGTTGCCATTAAAGCAACATTCTGCTTTGTTCTGAGAGGTGGGATGTGTTACGTTCTGATGCTATTAACCATCCAATTTTTCATTTCCATACAGCAGGTAGAGAAGTTTCACTGTCTGAAATGACTTCTCAATAGTTGAATGCTGAAAATTTGAAAAACTGAGATCTCAGTGAAAGATAAATACAGGCAGTCAATAAATGTGTTATTATTTCACTAGAAAGAATAGTCCTAGAAGCAAATGCAGCATTACTGAAGACGGAAACAATTTTGCTGGCATTGAACATGCTTAAGCCAGAATGAAATATAAATGTCCACATAATCCTCTGTGACCTCTCAATTATTCCCACGCAGCCCAACAGTAATTTCACAGATTACACTGAAGGGAAGTGTAATTTAAACTTTCTATGGTATGTGTGCTCGTCCCTTTAACTTTCTTACGCAGTAGTCACTGGGGCAAGTTAATCTGTAAGTGTATTTTAGTAGGACTAAGGGTTGCAGCACAGACACATTGTGAGTCTTTGTGTTCTTTCTGGTGCTATTTTCCATAATGATTTCATCCCTATACCAGTGTCTGATTATTAGAGGAGTAGCCTTTGTATGCAGAAGACAATGTATTGATTGCCAGCCGTGGTGGAGCTGTGTGGGAGACAAGTATTATGTATCTACAGCTGGAGCTCGCTGCAGTAGAGTCGCTAGTACAGAACATTTGCTAGAACTTTCCATGGATAAAGAACATTTCAGTAATAAAACACAGGATTCCCAAAACGTAGCTTAGACAAGTTTCCCTCAAATATTTACAGTTAAGTATAAATATTTTCTGAGATTTAGAAAAACCTAGCAGTGTCCGCTGCCACAAAATCCATGCTTTTTCTGTCTTAAGTATGGTAATTAAAAAGCCTGTCTCAACAGAAATGAGAAAGTTTGTTCTCTGAACTTTTGAAGTCAGTTGCCATCTGAAAAGTAGCATCTTGATTCCTGAAACTGGCAAAATACCCAGTGATTTTTACCAATCTCGAAGCTTGGTTTGGATTGTCTGCCTTAAATCATCTCAAATCCAGCCTTTCTTGTTAACACATTTCTAATACCAGACCGGCTTGTGCTTCCTAATATATACTCTTTTTTAAACACATGCAGTCAGATTATGTTTCCTCCCTTTGGTGTTACGTAAAATCCACAGGTGTGTAGTCAAAAAAAGGTTCACTGTAGGGTGGCATGTGAAATATACTGGCATGAAGAAACACCCCTTTTCAACTGGGTTGGTCATATGATTGGTATTTGGCAGAGAGTCACAGCATGACTCAGTGAAATCTTTTAACAGTGAAGCTTCTCATATAGTAAACATTCCCAAGCACTAGACTGTATAGTTTTTATTTCACTGAAGTAAAATCCCATTATATTAAATTATAATGTAGAGACATTCTCTACGTTAATTTAATAGATGCAGCTCTTCAAGTTCTCACCATCTGTTCCACCCTTTAATTACAAAAACAAAAAAAGTGCAATTCACAAGTCCATCACAACAAGACGAGGAGAAGTGATTTGGATGCAGAGGTATATATTACACCCAGGCTGCCAGCATCTGCTGCACACATGGTTTCCCTTGACAATGAGCTGTGCTCTGCTGGTAGCACCCCTACTTTAAAAACACACATTGGTAGTTTCAAGCAGATAAATGGTTAGTCATTCCCTCACCTGGAAACCTTCTTGTCCAGTGCGGTGGTTCTGACTTCACCTTAGACACAGCTGCTTTTCAGAAGTGAAAATACCTTCCTGCCTGCAAGCCTCTGGGCAGTGCAGAATTCTGTGGGGCAAAAGAGGGTGCAGAAATGCAGGAAGTGAAAAGCCACGTCATAGATACCCTTTGTCAATGTTTTCTTAGAAATGCTGACCTCTCTAAAAGGAATATATATATTTTTTTCTTCTGTATGACACATAGAAAGCATTTACATTTAAAACAGATGAACAAAATGCATGTATTTGCATTCAGTGACACTGCCCAGAAGCTTCTTCATTCACAGATGTAAGAAAACAACGAGCTCATTCACCTAATACTTAAGACTTTGCTATTAAAAATACCTTATTGAAGGTAAACACACTTGAGGAAAGTGTGTTTCAGTTTAAAAAAATCTGCTCCTTTAACTAGCAAAATTAATAGTACCTGTAACACTTCACAGAAAGGGAAGTGGGAATTGAAATGACCCTGAAAATCTTTTAACAGGCAGAAGAGACATCTCCCGTCTTCTGATCTGCTCACCAGCCCATGGTGCCTCCTGCTCTACTGGTTTCATGGTACACAGTAAGAGCAAGAGTTATTTTCTTGAACACAGAAGTGTATTAAATAGTCGCATAAAACCTGAAGAACTTGTTTTGGAAGAAGACAGCCCTATCTCAAGGCTATTGTAATGTACACACCTTTATTGTGGAAATTCTTTCACTTGGTATATTATCTACACATGCGTAATTCTTGGTAGATTTTGGTACATTTGCCCAACTGTCTCCAGTTGGATGCTGTCAAAAAATTAGAGCAGCAGTAGCTATACCAATAAAGTTTTTCTGACTGCTAGAAGAATGAATATGATTTTTCCACTGTAATATACAGCATTTTTAAGGGAACTGTAACTATAGCCAGAACAGAGAAGGCAATTTATGAAAAGCTACATTGAAGGACTTCATCTAGGACCAACACAAGAACGATGGGCTTAACACTTAACAATGTTGAGACTAATTTGGTGCTAATATAGCTTTGCTGCCTGGAAGCTGCTCTTTCTGAAAGAACCATTCTGCCGAGGAAGCTCAGCCAGGTTTCTGTAAGATTATTTTTGAGAGTAAAACGTTAATCAAAATTAAACTGGCTGTGTGGCATCCCAAAGCACTGGGCCAGTGGTTCCGTGTGAGGCTGGGCAGCTTCTCCCTCTCCTTCTGCGTGACTGAGATCAGCCACTGCTGTAAAAGGCCCTGCTTTGCCCTCCACTCATTCCACTCTGTAATAAATAGATGTTCATTAAGGAATTGAAAAATCCTAATTGCTCAAGTTAATGACAGTTTTCTGAAACCAGTTCTTCTCTCTGATAGTACATGCAGTATCATTATTTAATTATGGAGTAATTATTCATCCAATGAAAACAACAGTCATCATTTCATTGATCTTTTCAGTTTGTAACCAGAGGAGGAAAACCACGCTGGTGAAATGTACAAATTAACATTATGCTTGTGCTAGATACCAACTCCCCAAAATACATCTCTGCATACCACACCAGCAAGCGAGGCCAGTACCAGCTCCTCTCTTTGGACACATACAGACCGACAGCTTTTGGATACACTTTGTGCCTCAGAATGAAATTCAGCAAGTTATTCAGCCAACACAGCTCAAGTTCAGCACTTGGGCAGCCCAGCACAAGCCCAGCTTTTAATTCTGCAAACTTTTAGGATTTGTTGGCTTGGGCTTCCAAGAGCTGAGGGTGTGTAACATCTGTATGACAGCCACACAATACAATATAGAGGGGATGCACACTCTGGAGCTAACACGAGGAACGCCAGTGAAGCCACTCAGCAGTTATCACCAATAGCATATACAACAAAAAGGAATTTAGACGCTCGATCAGTAAGTTCAGTTCCAGCTGAAATGCTGTGAGTTTTGGCATCATCTTCTACCAGTGAGATTAGCAAGTCATCCTTCATGGCCATTTCTCATGCTTTTGCCAAATGTGAGACATTTATTAGTCAAATTTATAACAGCATATTTTTTACTTTCATGATACTTATCTTATACACAACCTCAGGTAGAAAAGCCTCTCAGTTTAGAATGATGTTTTCAGAGCTTATGAGCTGTGTTGTGGATCATTTGGCTAAATCCAATTCAGAGAGGCTGAAAAGGGGGAAGAAAGGAAGCTATGCCCAGGAAGAGGGAAAGACGAGAAGAACGATGCCAGCTTTGATGGAAAAAAGATGTCAATCAAGGAGGGAGGTCACAGCACGCAGTGAAATAGGAGAAGAAAAAACAACATTTATTATTCAAATAGAAGAGATGAGGGTTTGTTGTTACTGGGAGCACCAGAAGAGCTGGGGAGTTTATTACAGCTGAAGGGAGGTATCTGATGTTCTCAGGATTGACCACTGCCACTTTCCAACCATTTTTCATCCTTCCCAAGTCATGGGAGTTTGATGGGTAGAATGAGGAAAGGTGGGGAAAGATAACCCAGCTCAGGGCTGGAAGGACAAACAGTTGTAGCTAGTAAAAATAAAGACAGTACTTTGCTTGCAAACACAGTGTTACTAATGAGGAAGCTCAGGTTTATCAAGTGTAGCTCCATCCATCTGGGGATATTCTCTTTCCATGTAATTTACCATTGTCATCTCATTCTGCATGCTTCTATATTTACTATTATTACACTCACAAATATTTTGACTGTCACTGAGTCGGCATGACCAGTAGTTTCTGCTTGGGCAATATGGGGATGCTTATGCTTGGGACTGAGGTGTGCTGACAACACATGGCTTTATAATGCTAAACCTGAGTCAGTCCATGCATTTTTCTTTTCATTAATATTAAACTGCCTCTCAAACTTTCCTTAAAAAAGAAGAGAGGGATCTATCTAGGCTCTGTATAGCCCAGCGACAGCAGTGCAAATAATTTCAGGTTGCTACAGCATGTTCTTCCACTCCACCCTTAAAATAAGGCTTTTGGTGAGAACACTGTTATGTAAGGCTGCAAACGAGATTTGGAGCAATAATAATTACCCAACTTGCCACCTATTTTTAATATGTAAGATGGAAGGCACTGAAATTCTCAATGATAATGTTCAAAGAGCAAAGCACAGCAGTGAATCCACTTATGACAATGAAATTTGATTCAGTATTAGGTTAAAAATAAGGTCAGGTTATTATTTGTACCTAGCTATTACTAATAATACACTTGTTAACCACAGTCAAGTGAAATCACGATCTAAGAATAAGTCGATGTGCCTGTGCAGTGAATATATCGCGGCTCTCCTTTGTCCTTTAGCACATACACAAATAGATTTCAAAAGAAATTTTCCCTCCCCAGTCTCTCTATTTAGAGGAAGCCTTTAAGCAGCAGCCGGGACACAGCATCGCTTGGAACTGAGCTGGAGAGCTGATGCTGAGCTGGGTGGCAAAGCAGAAGTTCAGCCACTGCATCTCTAGCAGGTTGTGTGCACATATTTTGTCATGCAAGACACCTGTGACTTCTCCCAAACCACGTGGATATAATATTAAAACTTGCTCCATCCCTGGAAGTATTTAAAGTCAGGCTGGATGGGGCTTTGAGAAACCTGCTCTAGTGAGAGGTATCCCTGCCCAGGGCAGGGTCTTGGAACTTGATGATCTTTAAGGTCCCTTCCAACTTTAACCATTCTATGATTCTATGATTAACACACTTCTGCAAGTCATGGGTACTCCCCACTGTGGTTCATGCTTCTTTCACTACAAGATAGTGTCAGTGCTATAAAGGAAACATATGTTTACCTGGCAGGAAAACTTCACATTTTCTTGCTGCAATCCTTTTTGGCACTTTTCCTACAGCTTAACTCTCCAGCTGCTTGGCCAGTTGAAGGTCATTATGACAATAACTGTGATGCAGTATTAACTGAAGAATAAATATCTGGAAAAAAAAACGCAATTACTATAATATGCAGAGAATGTCATTCATTCACTCAAATGAATAGGATATATAATGGCTACGTCATTTAGGTGTTGTCTGGCTTAAGTGTAACATGATTGCCAGCACAAGACAAGGAAAAGAGGCACAGAATAAAGGTTAAGAGTCACATTTACTGGTTAAAGTGCACCATGTACTTCTCCACTGTCTCAGCACTTTGCAAGGGCACAGTTAAAGAGCAGAACCGTTAGGACAAGCAAGGGCAAAACGTCTTGGGAGAGCTCAGGTTCAATATCCTTAACTCTGTAGGTACAGCCCTTGGTCCTCCTGAATTTATAGGCATTTAATAAGATCTCAGTCTCATTCCAAGCAAAACGATCCTCATTACGGGCCTCAAGCCTCCCCAGCTCCATTAGCCAGCTGCCTTCGTTCAGATTAGTTCCTGCATTTTTGCTTTAAGTCTGTGCAACCAAGATTAGGAGAGAAAATGTATCCTGCAGGGGTTTTAACCATAATTCAGCAGTCACATTTTGTTTGAGATTTCACAGGAGAGAGCAGTGCAGCCCCTTGCTAAATACTGTGACTTGGAAAAAAATGCACCACCTTACAAGTCCTACATTTTTCAGATTCCTAAAGTAAATCATCTGACTGCTACAAACAGTGCTTTCTCCATAGTGTGCTGGCACAAGAAGCAAAGATATATATCTATCTCATGCCTAATGCAGGAAACATTCTGTAGGAATATTCTGTACAAGGCATGTGGGATGTGCCAAGTTTGTGTCATTTATTAAAAAAACCCACCTAGGATCATATTATCTCCATGACAACTGCTTATATGTATTAATAACTTGTTGTGTGCTTAAACGTAGCTTATGGAAAAGACTGAACAATAGGAAAGTGTTTCCAAAGAAAGTATTTATAACATGAGCTATGCTGATCAGAGCACCACACCAGCAATCAGCAAGCCTAAAGCTTCCAAGCACAAGCCTAGCAGGACATTTCACAGATGTTTACACTATTTGTTTCCAAGGAAAGAATTTATCATGTGCCCGAGTATCTACTGAACTGGGGTCTCGACTGTCTTGACTCTAAATATTTCTGTCATGTTTGGCAATTGGTTGACTTTGCTACCATTGTTTCCTCACCGGGGCTGAAATCAGGTATTTTTCCTGGCAGTGGTGATGTTTGTCGAGTGCTGTAGAGATGAGGGCTGTGAGCACATATAGCATTTGCAGGACGAGGAGGAACGTGGCCCAGCGCTGTACCTCCTCCATCAGCACTCCTGCCCAGCCACTGAGCGGTGTCCAGTGCCATGCTCCTGCGGAGAGAGTATGACAAAACATTTACAAAATATTAAAACCCTAATATTTGTGAATGAGCATTCTCCTCCTAGCCTTTTTGAGATTCTTGACTATGAAATATCTGTATCTGTAGTGATTTGAAAACATGATTTTCACAGTTACTTTGTAACTTCTTCTTTCAATAACACTTCCTGCTTTCTTTACAACACCAGCATGAGCTATGAACTACCAAGTTTCACATAGTATGTTTTGTGGTGTATAAGGTGATTAATAATGAGGTTTCACCCTTTACAGAAGCAATTTACTTTAACTTTTTAAGTGAGCAGTCCTCTGTTGATAGTGGTATTCCTGATGCCACTGATTTGTCTGGACTCTGGAATAAACCAAATATGCAGAAGTAATATTTGTTCATGCTGATGTGACACAAATATCTCACGTAGACTGCTCCTCTTCTAGCTCCCATCTTTTGCAATTGTTCTGCTATAGATCACGAGATTTATCTGATTTAATGGGACTCAGTAAGTGGCCAGCATCTGAATACGTGAGAGATTACATGATGTATACTTCTGGAAAGACAGGTGACTTCTACACTGAAATACCAGCATCTATACTCTTTGTTTACAAAAAAAAAAAAAAAAAAAAAAAAAAAAAAAAAAAAAAAAAAAAAAAAAAAAAAAAAAAAAAAAAAAAGAGAGAAAAAAAAGAGAAAAAAAAAGAAGTATTAAGGAAGGCAACCCTACCCCAAAAGGTAGCAACTCACTACTACAACATTGTTTAGCCTCTTAATTCTGGATTTAGTATTAAAACACCATAGCAACAGATATTTCAGACACACGTTGACAGATAATTTAGAACCAGTAAAATATTCAGAGAGAGATAAGTGTGAAGAAAACTAATTTACTTGTTCCTTACTCTACAATGCTTAATCAACACTACATTCATATTGTTGTACGATGCCCAGAGATATAAAGCTGCATATTTAAATGCTGGCTGACGTCTCTTACGCTACAATGGAAACATTGGTGTTACTGTAGTAACTGGTATGATTACTGCAATTGCTAACACGTCAATGAGTTGGAGATTGATTTCATAGAATTGTCTAGGTTGGGAGGGTCCTTTCAGATCATCTAGTCCACCCATCAACTTGACTCTGACAAAAACCATCACTAAACCATGTCTCTAAGCACTATGTCATCCCGGCTTTTAAATCCCTCCAGGGATGGTGCCCCAAACACTGTCCTGGGCAGCCCATTCCAAGGTTTAATAATTCTTTCAGTGTAATTGTTCCTAATCTCCAATCTGAACCTCTCCTGGCACAACTGAGGCTATTTCCTCTTGTCCCGTCGCTTGTGACTTGGGAGAATTGCCCAAGACCCTCCTTTCAGAGAGTTGTAGAGAGTGAGGTCTCCCCTCGGCCCCCTTCAGACCATTACAGAATTAGTTTGCATTATGGGCAGTTTTACAAAAAAAAGCCGAATAACCTACCAATTCCACGTGTGTAAACTGTAGTGTGGTCAGCCTGAATAGGTCACCTTTTGAAGGAATGCTATAGGTAGGAAGCTCTGGGATCGCATATGGCAGCAAGGGCTGCCCTTGACTCACCGGGACAGCCACACCCCGGTGATCTCCTTCCTTACACACACACAGCGTCTGGCACACACTCACATACTAAATACAAAGTATTATTACTGCCATCTCACACCTTAATCTTACTGTGTATCTCATGCTCTGACAAACCCCCAACTTATGCAACACAGCAGGTATTCTTTCATTATTTCGTTCTCCTTTGAAGACTCAGATAACTATCTAAGAAAGAAGAGAAGGGCAACTGTGATTGTCTAACCTATTGATTATGATTCCTGAGGAGGAGGGAGGAACGAGATCTGATTTCTGATCTGCACACAGACTATTCAAAGCAACATGAGGATAAAATACAGGGGCAATGCTTAGAATGGAGATGGAAGGCAAAATTTTGCCCTTCTCTGTGAGCATCCAGGTAAGTGGATTCTGAATTTCCTGTGCTAAGGCCTGAATTGTTTCCTCATCAATGGCACAGCCCCTGCTGCAAGCAGGGAATGCTGAATCACCTATCCCTTCTGAAGCAGCGTTTGTCCTGGCAGCTAAGAGCCAGGACTGAGACTTTTCAAACAAAAAAAGGTTCCTTTCTTAGGCAAGCACTTTAACACTAAACTCCCGTGAGCCAATGGTGGGTTTGGGAACTATCAACTTGCTCTAAAGACAGCACTGATCATTGTAGCAAGCTTTAAGGAGTCTGATCTACAGTAGCTGTGCTTTCCCCACACCTACGGGATAAAATGTGAATAACATTGAGAGGCGACTGCCACCATTGCCACCTTCCCGTCAGTCTCAAGTGATCATCAACCAAGAGCAGAGAACACCTTGCGCTGGATCACAGTTAGACTCCAACAAGGTGCTGAAGCCCCATTTCTCTGCATGCTGAGGCACGGCATAGCAAAATTATAGGTTCAGATCCTTCTGAATGTTGTGGAAAAAAAAGCAAATAATAACAGCAATTTAGGGCTTTTTTTGTAGACAGGAGTGCAATTAACTCTAAGGCTGACACGAAGAGGAATTCAAAGATGTAATCTACTCAAGTTTCACCAATAATTTCACTATCTGTATGGAAAAATACAAAGGTAAATGTGGTCTTAAAACATCTGACTATGCCAGAAGGTCAATGGTTATTAAAGAAAATAAACTTTAGCTTGGCAAGTTACACAAGAGATGTCATTACTTCTTCACGTTCTTTGCATTTATTTGTTCAAGGTTATTTTCAGAGTATTAAGGAAGATGTGCTACAGAGTAAATTCTTGAAACCTATCATTTTTCCTTTTACATCCTCAAGTATAAAGCTAAAACCACCTGAAGATACAAATCTATGTAAAAAGTCCAGAACATTCTCTAAGAGAACACCTGAGTTAGGTCATCCAAACAAACTGATGTCTACTAGGAGACTATGACACCAAGAAACCGAGACTGACCTACGAAAGCAAACATTCTTCTCCCCTTGCTCACTGGGTAATTGTTAATTTGCTCAAGAGCAGGCAAAGAATGTAACAATTTAGACTCAGAATTGGGCAAACCCTGACCAAGACAATTAGCACTTATTAACTAGGAAAAGTCCTTGCTGGTTAGGTAATTTCAACAGGGTACATTTTGTCCAAATTTTGACCGATTTGAGAATGCTTTTTTGTTTTTACAGATCATTTCACATCATTTGGAAGTTATTTAAGAGAATTCCTGCACTGACTAATGCCTATATAATTTAAGATGCAAACTGCAATCAAATACTTAATCCATTACAGATGAGGTTCCTTTCATTCCTTTTTATTGCATCTTATTCATCTCTATCTTACTGACATCTTTGCCTTTAGGTAGAAAGCAGCTGTCTGAGTACACTAAGGGAGCTGAAGTTCACCATTACTTTTGTGAATTTTGCTGAGAACTTACGCTGTGCCTCACTTACTCCTTCTCCCTTAAAGGTGATGACAAACCCAAGTCTTCCAAGAACTCTTTCAGTGTATATTGCTTTAAAGAAATGCAACACAGCCTTTTGAATTTAAGCACTACAAGGTGATAAAACCAAGAGAGTATTTAATACTCATAACTAAGCTGAAATACCTCACACCAGCAAGTGCCCTCCACAGCCTTGTTCCTAGGGGGACACTGTAGTTACGTTCAGTATAGGGAAAAGCACAAACACCAAAAAATTCAGTAAAGTTATCACAAACATCCCCCCTCCACCCCTCAACCGATATTTGGCTGGTAGGGCACTCTATCCACCCTGTACCCCCAAGGAATCAGAACNGAGGTGCTCCATCCCTCTCATCACCTTTGCAGCCCTCCGCTGGACCTGTTCCAACAGGAGGCGGCGCTGGGCACACCGAAAACAGGCCGCTTAGTTCCCTAGGCCAGGAGGGGCCATTCCCTCACAGTAGCAGCCCTTTACTCCCACCTCAGGCCTACACCACCCCCTCAAACGGAGCCGCCCTGAGGAGGACACCAAACCTCGTGACCTCTATTGATCTGGTGGGCTGCCGAGGCGGATAATACTCCCGTTAAGATCAATTAATCCCTCAGCGGGAAGAGCAAAACCCTCCTCCTCCTAACACCCTGAGCGGGAAAAGCCGATCATCTCAGCACCCCCACGCGCGTGCACCCCTCAAGCGCCCGCTTTGTGCCGCGCGCCAGCCGCGCATGCGCAGACACCTCCTCCTTCCCGGTCCCGCCGGTCGGGCCGGTCCCACGGCAACACGCATGCGCGTCCCCGCCCGGCAGACGGCGCATGCACACTTTGCCCCCGGCCTAGGCCCCCCCCCTCCTCACCTCCCGCCTCCTTTCCCCCGTAGTGGGAGCCCAGGCGGTGACGTCAGGAGCGGCGGCCATTACACGGTGTGGTGCTGAGGCGGCGGGCGGCAGAGCTGAGGGGAGTGGGGAGA
>VXBW01002122.1:140981-195959 GCA_013400375.1 Thinocorus orbignyianus | reverse complement strand
GGGGTTGAGGGGAGGCCGAGCCGGTGGCGGGGGTAGCGGGCTGGGGAGCCGGGAGAGCCGCGGCCCCTCTGGCCGCTGCGCCGAGAGCCTGGCTCCGCCTCCCGCCTTTTCATCGCCTCCTAAAATGGCGCCGCGGCCCGGGTTCTGGGGAGAGAGAGACCCCCGGGCGCCGCCGCCGTCCCCGGGGAGGGGGGACGGGTGTTGGGGGGCTCCTTTCTGCCGGCCTGGGGATCCGGAGGGAGTCGTGTCCGTCTGTCCGGCCGTGTGAGGAGGGAGGGTGGCAGGGTTGTGAGTGAATGGAGGCGACATACTGTCACGATACGGCCGACGTTTTAAAGCAGCCCTCAAAGGCGTTACAGCGAAAATAAAAGCTTATGGTGATCAGTCGTAAATTACACGGGGCTAAGAGCTTGAGCGTAACAGCTTTGATTATATTTTTTTTTCCTCCTTTCTCATGATATAAATAAGTACAGACGCGTTTATAGCTAATTGAAGGGTAGGTGAGCTTTGGGGCTTCGGTTTCTCTGAATGAGGTTGACGGTTTCATGAAATTCACAGAATAAACAGTTGAATTTTCCAAATTCTCGGAATAAGCAGTTTAGATTTCCATATAGCTATTTAGTTTTACGGTGATGGATTGAGAATGTTGAGATCTGGATGTTAGAGTGCTGTGATTGAGGCATTTATAGTTTATAAAGGTCTTAAAATCAGCCCAGCCTTTTGAAATTCGAGGAAAAATTTGTTCTAGTAGCGCCCAGCTGTATTTTCCAATTGGTTTCTAATTCTGGATGTACCTTAATAGCTGAGCAGGTTTTTTTCTTTCATTTGGTTTATGTATTCCGATGTTTCCAGGCTGAAGGCAGTAATATTTGTGGGCTGTTTGGGAACTGGAAATGGAGGAATATGGGAAGTTATTGATATACTGGGTTCTAAAGAAGCCTATGTACCTGCCACAAGAAGTAATTAGAATATTTTAAATTTGGCATTGTGCCTTCAAATACTACAACTTGTTGTTTTGGAAGCGGATTGTTCCCAAAGGACTATGAACTTTTTAAAGAACTTGCAGTGTTTTTGGCTAGATGGGTTCTTCCTTGAGTCCAAATTTGAGCTGACTAGTGTTTTAGCAACTTGAAATTGTAACCGTTTCACGCAGTTTGTGTGTTTTAAATGGTGTGGCAGTGTCACTGCCTGACAGTTTTTGATGTCCCTCTCTAATGACAGTGGTCCAGCTTCTTCCTTCTGTTGCTTTGTTGGAGAGGTGATTGTTCCATGTGCCATCATTTATAGGCTGATGCTACAGGGTCCTGAGTACCACGGGAGCAGGTGTGATTTTAAGGTTATATGGTAACATAGAGGAGCACAGGGAATATACAAAAAGCTTTCAATTTACTGGGAGTTTTCGATCAGTGAGGAGTCAGCATACCATTAGACATTCCTTACGGAAGATACTGTAGTCCCAGTCGTCTTTGTTGCGCAAGATGCCATTTTCATTTTTTTTTCCAGTGAAAAATTGTAATGAGAGATATTTCTGGATAAATGTGTAATGCTCCTCACAAATAATGGTAGATAAAAGGAAAGATACGTGTCCAACTGCTGTGTTTTGAGAAGAGAAACCACAAGAACATATGAGAGTAGTCTTCCTGAAGAATACCATTTATCAGTATCCTCCAGGAGCCCCCAGCTGGGTGGGAATGACCCAGCTCCAGACCAAAGGTAGGGTTTCTCCAGGAAGCACAATCCTGTGCTTGAGCTGAAATTCCCTATCTCTGACTGGTTTGCGGTCAGCACTTTGCAGAGTCCAGCCACATGCCTGGTTATATTAAGAAGAGGTGATTTGTTGCTGATAACTGCAGGTGGATTTACTGGGGCTTCCTGCTAAGAGGAGTTCAGTTTCTATGTGGCTGCTGATGCAAGGAATTAGAAGCTAGTCCCTGAAATCTGGGTTTTCCATCAAGTTGTTTCTGAAAGTGGGGTGTTAGTTGAATTCTGTGCCCTCCTGCTGGAGAACATCATGGTCTTTAACTTGTTTTCATGCTTCCAGCACTTGACTCTCAGAAACTTAGCTGAGTTCTGCATCATGTTTTGATTGTCTTAAGTAGTTTCATGGATGTAATTGCACCCAAAGGTTATGTTTTTCCATAAATAGCTTAATGTTTTAAGGACAGTGTCAAATGTAGCTAGTGTTCCAAAGGTCAGATAAAGACCCTACTAGGTATAAACTGTTGCTCTTTGCTACATTGAGTTGTAGCTAGGGCTAGTTAAAATAAACAAATAAATAAATAAAAAAATCTTTGCAAGTACTTTCGCCTCATAACTCTATTTGATTGGATGATCTTCCTGACTGGTATTTCTTGATCTGCTGGGACTTCATGTGTGCAGACTGGTGCCTGTCTAATAAGAAAAAGCCTAAGGGCTCTCTTGTATTTCAGTATTGATGTCTAAAGAGCACAGCATGCTATTTACAAACATGATAATTAAGTGTGGCCATTCCTGCATCCCAGTTACTTTCTTAGTGCATCTTACGTTGTAACGCCTGGTTACCTGGGTGATGGTGGTGGTGGTAACTGGGCAGAAACGTCTTCTAAGTCTAGGAATAATTTGTAACCATAAATAATACATAATACTTTCACTGATGATTTGAAAAAATATGAACATCTGAGTGGCAGTTAGGTTATTCTAGGCTTAATATGTGCTATGTATTTGTTACATCGGTGTGTGGCCAGTTGTGAGTGCTTTGCTGAAGGAAAAATGTAAGTTTTGAAGAAGCAGTCAAAATGTACCCCGTATAGTCACTGTTAGATATCAGCAGTGTTTTTCCTGTTAACACTGAATTGTTTATTGACTGTTGTCTGTGAACAGAGGAGAAAGGAAGTCCTTAATTGCCAGGTGAGGGTTTTTCCACTGGCCATTTTGAATGAAAGGATGCTGTTTTGGGGCACTGTTCCATAATTTGTGATGGTGGAGGGAAGTGGTCATGTCTTCTCGCTGTTGTGTATAAATTCCCTTTATTGCAGGAGATGGAGGTGTGGCACATTGCTCAGGAAGGTGGGATGGCAGTCTAAAAATGCACAGAGGAATGGGTTGAGTTTGTGGATGGAGTCTCTATTGCTTAGTTCAGAAGGCATCTAGTGCAGGTGGAGGGAGAAGTATCAGGTTCTCTCCCCTGAAAAAAACTAATCTGTAATTAAGCAGGCTTGAACATGGCATTTGTTTTTTAGAAAAAGACACAACTTGGTCATATGTGCTGTGTAGAGTGCTCAAGATTCTCTTCCCATGTGCTTGAATTACTAGTAAAATACATCTGAATAGACAGTGCTGGTATTTAAGTGAAGGGCTGGTACTGGTAAAGGCATTCAAGAAACCTTAATCTGAGCCTTGTGTTCTGCAGCTTTTGATCTGTAGCAATGATCTTGGTTTTTATTTGTCACCAGTTATGATTTTCATAGTATAAATATGTTTCTGGGCCATACTATTCTCTGGTATGTACCTTGTTAATGGTATATTTTTCTAAATTTTGTTCCTGTTGCAGAAGTTTGACCTGTTTAACACCAGATTTTCCAAGTTAGGTTTTCTGGAATGATTGTAGAACTACCCAAATGTGCATGTACCCCCTGCAGCTGTGTGAGCTGCATGAACTTGTTAAGTGTCTTAGTTTTGGGAGGGCAGTGTGTTACTGATGAATATTTCTTTGGGGTCAACACCCTCCCCTGCCATCAAAGTTCAGTTCCTCTAATGCACAGGCAGGTTTTGTGAATCCTGTGTTTAAGCTATCACTTGCCTGAGACATGAGCCCTGCTTCTTTTCCAGGCAGAGGCAGGCACATGGTTCCTTCTGCCTCCTTTGCTGTTGGGGAATTACCTTTCTTGGCTGATTATTTCTACCCAGAACTGAACATTTTAAACTACCCCAGCTGTATTTGCAAGGGCTTTTCCATTAGGTGGCTTTTACATTTCTGTATCTTCACATGTAACTATTCTTCAAACTAAACAGATTGTAAAAATTATATTGCTATCTGGACTTGTGATAAATCAACTGAAAAACCTACCCCAGCAGAATTCCGAGCCTAGTGAGAGTTTCTGTGTGGTGGGCTGTGTTGGACAAGTTTTGTGTCCATTCACCCCTTCCCCTGGCAGAAGAAGAAAGTAGTAAGTCTGGAAGACACAGCAGTTCCTCCTCACTGCTGCATTGCCTTCTGGATTCATGAGCAAAGAAACCTCTAACCTCCTGCCAGCAATGGGAAGACACTCTTTGGTGGTTCAAGGGTCTGTGGGAGACCAGAAGCTGCTTTAGGACTCTGCTGCTGCTGCTTTGTTGAACATTCCAAGGGATCAAGCCATTGATGGGTGTGTATAGTCATACCTTCCATCTCTGAAGAGTTACAGATGGTATTGTGAAAAGCTTTTTATGACATTTTAATAATTGTGTTTTAGATTATTCTGGAACGCTTCCACAAAAAAAGATCCTTTTAGTCCCAGTGCTCTGTGTGGTAACTTTTTTTTTAATGGTTGGTAATATAAAATGGAAATTGCCTCTACACGAAAGGCATTTGAAGTGTCAAACTCGCCAGCCTTCTCACCTAGTCCTGATTATACTTACAACACTTTGATGTACGTATGAGAATTGTCTTGTATGTGCCAATTGTCACTTCAGCAACTAATATTTTTCAATTCTAGGAAATTCTGTAAGATTGAGTGGAGCTGGCGTGGACTGTTTTTTTTGATTGCAACATTAGTTTTGATCAGATGAGAGTGAAAGATATTTTTATGTTGGTTTAGGTATTATTTGGGCATAGCATAAGAAAACAGAAGTAAGCACACATATGTCAGAGCAAGTTCTGACTTGAGTTCTACCAGTTTGAGGCACAGATGGTGGATGAGGCTGTGGATTGGTGTCCTCTTCTAAATCCACCCTTGCTGAGGCTGTTGCCTCCTCAGATGTGATGATGGTGCTGCTCTGTCACTGCTCCCTGGCCATTTTCAGTTAGTCATTAAGGGTTGCCTTAAACAGTGTAATAACCTGCCCTGTCTGACTGCAGCTGGCAGGAGGTAAGGAGGCCTTGTACCAGAGGGAATCAAAGGAGCAGTGATTGAATTTCCATCCTTTCTTAGGGACCCTTAATGAATATAGGTGTAGTGACGTTTAACGCAGTTGTTGCTCTTTGTTCCTTTTCTTTAGGCAGTACATGAAGCTTGAAAAACAGTTTATTCCTGGGTAAAGAATACTGGAGCTCAACTGCTCAGTAGTCCGGTCTCCAATATTTGTGCTGGGTATATCAAAAATACCTTCCAATATAGGTGTTGCGTGTTCCTAGTTGGATTTGAAGTATATTTCTTGAGTTTGACACGTAGCTACCCCAGCCTCCCATCGCATCTCCTGACTGTATCTCACTGTGCCTACCTGTGGTTGGAGTTGTTGGAGCGAAAAAGTTGAAAACCTTTTGAGTTTATCTCCAAGTCGAGCTTCAGGTATCTGGCACAGTTTGTTTGGAAATAGCTTTAGTCTATTTGTTTGTGTTTGGGTTTTTTAACAATTTGAATAATACAAAATGAATGTGGGATTGTGTAAGTGGTCAGTTTCATGCCCTTGCTGTGTTTCTTGGAACTCCCATGTAGAGAGGAAGGCATCTGGATTTCCTGAGCTGTTTGGCCTCCTGTATTTTTTAAATCAGATTTTTCTAGGCTTTGATTTTCCTTTAATGCAAAGGTAAAGTCACCAAGATCTGTGTGTGAAGCAAAGCAATGACATTGATTTATTCCAGAGGAGTGCCTTCCTAACCTTATTTTACGTCTGCTCATCAACTGCTGATGTTTAAACAGTAGTTCCCCTTCTCCCAAATCTACCTCTGAGGGAAAGATCATTCCTTTCAATTACGTATGAGTATGTGAGTTTGCTAATGATTTACCCAAATTGAAGTGGAGGGGGCTATCAAGACTGTGAGTGGTATGTCCTTGCTTTGTAATATGAGGGGATACAGCATTATTTGCAAAAAATTTACTCCCTGCATGTTTGCTTGTGGAGCATCTGGAATATACAGGAGAAAAAGGAAGGTTTCATTTAATTTTACATGTGATACTGATGGTAGGATTGATCTTTTGCTTGGCCAACATCTTGTGTTCAACTGGACGCTCTTCTAACCAAACAGGAATTGCTGAAGGAGGAAGGGAGCAGATAGAGCTGAGTTGGTGGAACAGTGAAGGGCACTCTGCTGCGTATTGTGAAATACAAAGCTGATTGGATTGTATGTGTTTTTGTTCACTGGCAAGTGGCCATTGGCACATAAGCTACTATACTTTCATTTTGTGTGCTCTGAATTAAAATAAAACTTTTGAGTTCATTTGTTAGTTCTGTTTCCCCTGTCCTAAGAAATTTAAGGGCTACAAATGTGTATCTGGAGCTGGGATGCTTTGGTCAGGTGTGGCTTGTTTTGCTGAGTACTAAACCTTTGATATTGTTGGTAGTGAAAGAGTTAGAGGCACTAGTTATCAACCAAAGAGAAAGCAGATTGGTAATCTTCTGTTTCAGTGTTGGGAAAAGAGCATTTTGCTGCTGTGGCTGCTTCTGTGTGGATGGCAATCCTGTTTTTATGTACTCTAGAATACTAAATAGATAAATATCAATGGGGAGCTTGGTATTTTAATTTTATTCCTGCTTATCCATTCATGTGGCACTCCTTATTGGGTTTCGAAGATCAGCGTAAATCAGTTTCCCATTTGTGTCCCATGTAATCTGACTGCTGTCCTACCTTCCTCATGGAAGGGTGTATTGGAGGCCTGTTTTCTCTGTTTTTGTTTAAAATGTCAGACAGTGAATGAAAATACCTTTTTCTTTTTTTTCTGTAAAAACAGTGAGCCCGTCTTTTGTCTGAACATGTTCTCCCTTCTCTACAAGTAAGGTGTGGGGGGAAAATCTTAAATTGGAAGAGACAAATGTATTGACTCTGCAGAAGACTTGCTGACTGTAATGGATGACTTTGCTTGCAACTAGAATCTCTTCCAGGCCACGATGTTTGGCCAGCTAAAACCAGTATTCATCCCAATTAGCTGATCATTGTGCCTTTAGTCACATCCTGTGCATCTTGACGACAGGAAATTATGGGTGTGGTTGAAGTCTTCGATCTCATAAAACTATCTTTATGGCAACTACGAATACCTAATATTGTTTTCTTTCTTGGTTGCAGTGGATGCTTTGGAGCACACGTGTTAGTAGACAGCGTGGTGGGCTGCAGGTGGGAATTCTGGTCTGCCAAGAATGACACATTGCCATCTGTGACAAGGACTTTGGAGTTGTGTTGTCTAATTAAAAGAATGGTTGTATTTCCTTTACTAAGGTAGTGGTAATCTTTTGATAAGTGCTTGATAGCACTGGTTCACTGCTGTGCAGCAGGTTCAGGCATTGCTCTATAATTCTACAAAGGCACAATAATGTTTACTGTGGGTTTTTTCTGATGTGCCCCAAAGTTTTTTCAGGGCAGATATTTGGTTTGAGCTGCTGGAGCTCCTGCTAGAATGTAGGAATTGAAGAAGGGGTAGGGGTAATTGAGAAATAACTGGTATGTTCTGGAAAGAAAAAGGAGTTTGGGTACAGATGAGTTTAGGGGGTTATTATTTATATTTTTTAGAAATGGACCACTTTAAATGGTTTCTGTGAGGGAAACTCACTTGTCTGCTCTGTAGAGGGAGAGAGTGGGTGGATTATAGCCTTTAAGGAACTTGACTCTGAGCCTTAATCTGTGGCATTTCGGATAAAAATGTATACGGGGAAAGGGGGAAGTAGATACCTCTGCATACATAAACCCCTTCACAATTCTGTTTAATGAAGTGAAGATCTGAAAATCAAATGGTAGTAGCTTTAATGATCATACAGTGTTTTTTAAATTCTTATCCCTGATTGTTCATTATAAATTGCGGAGTTTACACTTGGGTATTGTATTGTCTTAAAACAATCAAGCTAATCTTTGTATTTTAAGAACAGTGTTTTGCATAGGAGATGTGGTTTGTAAACAAAGGCAAGAAAACAGTGCTTTACTGTTCATCTGGCCATTTAGAAGATGTGCAGCAGTCCAGGAAGGCTTTAATTCTTAAATGCTAGGTTGTATTTTTATGCAGTGCTACTTGTTTTAGTATGAAGTAAAATGTGTAGTTTTCTCGTGTGTTTAAACCAATATTGGTTTTATTCTTTTTGTCTTTTGGATATTCTGGGATTGTACAAGTTGCCTCTTTCTAGTGAAACAGCTGAATAAGCCAGTATTTCAGATATCAAGTAGGAATGAATTCCAATCACTGTGACTAAGCTGAAGCATATTTGATATGTGCTTAGTGTTTGAACTTTGAGATTGCTCTAAATGAAATACGTGACTTTCCATCTGAGC
Organism: Thinocorus orbignyianus; assembly: GCA_013400375.1. NCBI lineage: Eukaryota > Metazoa > Chordata > Aves > Ciconiiformes > Thinocoridae > Thinocorus > Thinocorus orbignyianus. The sequence goes on along the minus strand of VXBW01002122.1, from coordinate 187,591 downwards.
AGTTTTTTATGGCAACCTTTTACTTAGTTCTTATAGCTGTGTCTTATAGCTATATGTTTTTTTTTTTACATTAGACTATTGGAGCTTTGCTGTAAAATCAGCATTTGCCAATTTGAAGTAATGGATTCTTTTCTGTCTTCATCTGAATGTGTTTACACTTGATTTTGAATTATGAGAGTATAGCAATGAAAAAATAAACTGATTTGTAGGTAGGACCTGTAACTGTAATGTAGGCTGTTTACGCTGTTTTTCCTTATGTTTATTTGTCTTTTTTTAAATTGTAGAATACTATCAATTTAAACTTGTGGTATGGGATGCTTAGGAGGATTGAAGTTGTACAGAAGTTCAGGGCTGTCTTAATGTTAAGAACTATTAAGAACTGAAAAAAAAAAGCCTGAAAAATAAAAGCACTAATAAGTGTTCAAGAAAAATCTATTTCAGAGTTGTGTAACTGTTTATCCTACTGATAGGCAATGAAACCTGGATGTTTCAAAATGTTGATGTCAAAATCCTACAAAGGTATTGCATTATTATTACCCTTTTTGGCAATAGGTCACTAGGGTTTTGAAGTGCAAGGAATCAGGTGTGTGTCTCTTCCCACACTCTCCCTCGTCAGGGGGTTTGACCCAGGAGTTTTTTCTGGTACTGAAGGCAGCTGAAATATCTGCAGCTTCCCCTCCAGCAGATCTCTGACACCTCCCCATGGTGGGAAGCCCAGTATGAGGGGAAGATGGACTGGGATGAACTAGGAGGGAGTTGGGGGATGTGCCTGAACAAGAAGCACCATTGTGGGTCTTTGGGGAGGGATCAACGAAGAGGGAGTGGAGCCAGATGAGGTTGCTCAGGGCAGCCTGTGGCCCACAACAGAGTCGGGGTCACAGATCTTTCAGTAGTATTAGTGACAGCTTGCCTTTGTGAAATTGTAATATTAGATGTCCTGTTGTCTTACCAACTTGTGGGTTTGTTATGTTACGGTATATTAAAACATTTATTGCCTTACACTTTTATAGGGATTAATTTAATGTGGAAGTTTGGGGTATGGTTGATGGACCACTTGGTGGCTTGTTTTCAGGGTATTATTTTTTCCCACTTTGAGCTTTTCTGAAGCTGTTCCATAGAGGCAACTTTACAGCTTAAGCACTTGAGTGTATGCCACTGTTAATGCTGTGGAACATGGTAAGACTGCAAATGGATTAAGCAATTCGTAAGACAGTATTTTATGAAACTTGTTTCAGAACATGAAAATACCAAAATCCCTGCACCAGCATCCCTCCACCATGGCATTTAAATAGAGATTGCTGTTTTGCAAGTTGACCTGGAACAGTCTTTTTCCATCAGAGTAGCTGTCTGACTTATCTGCGTGTTTGGTCATATGCATATCTGAGTGATTTAATATTTCAGAAACTGAGGAAGCAACATCTCTGTTGCTGAGAACTGTGCCATTTTAATCTCGGTCAGCATAAACGTTGCATACCTTTGATGAAAAATGAATGCTGTCTTCTTTGTGCAGTGCTTCCACTGCGAGAAGAAAATACGGCGGTAGAAAGCATTCTAATTAGAGTAGGGTTTTTTTTTTTATACTGAGGCTCTATAAGTATCTGTAACGTTCTTTTGTCAGAAGAATTAAGATGGTTAAGGCTTCTGAATGTAATAGCGTATTAGAAGAGGCTAAGACTGTTAAAATACCTTCAAAACATCCGGTGAGTGTCACTGCATTAAAATGAACTTAAGTCAGGCTATCTTAAAATAAATCTACACTTTTAGCATCTACCACAAGCCAGCAATGACCTATCTTTAGTACTAGGCACGACGTGAGTGGAAAGTGTCACGAGGTTGACTTTTGGTGTAAATATGGCTGCAGAGAGATTTAACTCTGCAATATCTAAAGCTCTGGGTTGTGCAGGATGCTTAACCACGGTTGCATCTTTGCATTTCTTTCCAGTGTTGAATAAAATCTTGAATTTCGTGAATCTCCATCATCATTAAGCTGTGTGTTGCTGTGGCTTTTCTGGTTTGAAGTGGTGAGAGTGGGCACTGTGCAGGAATGGCGAGACTGCTTTTGGGGGCGTCACTCACTGTCCTGCTCATGGCTGTGAATGGGTGGAAACTTGGACACAGCAGCATGTTCCTTAATTGCCTGGCTCATGCCAGTAACCAGTATTTAATAATCTATTTAGATTTTAGCTTCAAATATTTCTTTCCTAACTTTTTTAAATCTAATGCTCTTCAGATTATGATGAGGTTTTTTTTCTAGTGTTTCAGAATATTTCTTTGCTTGGTGCTATTTCTGCAAGTCTTGGGCTACAACGTAATTTTTTTATATATAATTTGTCGTTCCATTAACAAGGTAAGAAAGAGATCCTTTGTGAATAGGAACACTGGCGGTTGAAAGGCCTGGAAGTCTTTGTATATGGTAACATGTAAACTTGTTACTATTTATAATACCCTCTTGATTTAGAAAATTATTGTGGTGTGTGTTTAGTGACTGTTCTGAGAACAAAGTGTAACAACTGGCGGTGTGATGGTGTGATTAAGAAATTATTGTGCTATTTCAAAATCACCTTTCTGGTGGATGCTATATTTAGCCTGTGCTGCTTCGTGTGAATTGCCTTTGTCTGCAATTTTTATGTACGCAATTTTGTGGGGAAAAATGGTGATGGCAAAGCTGTTTCCCTGCTTTGGTTTATAAGGACACAACCCGGTGTTAGTACTTAAGCACAGAACTTGTTCAGAAAGCGTGTGCGTGTAATCGCTGCTCTGCAATTGCTGATACCTCTGGGTATTAGTTACATCCTCGCTTCTGCTTCATGTGGAATTTTCTGTCTTTGCATTCAAAGCTGTGGGTGTCAATGGGTGACAAACCGTGTTCTGAAGTGAGATGTTGGAAGTGTAGAACTCCCTGAGAGCTTTTAGTAGTTTTTAGATTTAGATTTTAGATTTGATTTTTCCCAATACTTAACAAAATTCTTCAGGTCTGGTAGTGACGATCATTGTTCTATGCATCATGGAACCATTTTTATAGAAAGTCTGAAGTTTTTCTGATGCTGGAAATTATTTCTGAGATACTCTTCTCAAGGAAGAAAAAAGACTACCAAACCAAATTTCTATTTGTAATACGGGATTGCATAAAGGAAAATCCTATTTCAAGTAAACTTTTGCTTCAAGTGATTCCAACAAGGAAGAGACAAGAATTCATAAAGAGAGCAGGTGGTAGAGCATATGTAAAATTTGTAGGCAAACTCACAATTTATGTGTTCTTTGTTTTTCTTTTATAGGCTAAAGAAATTTTGACAAAAGAATCTAATGTACAAGAAGTGCGATGTCCAGTCACAGTCTGTGGAGATGTCCATGGACAATTTCACGACCTCATGGAACTTTTCAGAATTGGAGGCAAATCACCAGACACGAACTATTTGTTTATGGGGGACTATGTTGACAGAGGCTATTATTCAGTCGAAACAGTCACATTGCTTGTAGCTCTTAAGGTAACTTTTCTCCTCAGCTGTACAATTCTCTATAAAACACGTATAATTACTGTCCTGATCACATTTCTAATATCTATTAAGATTTGAACTGCATTGGAATTACAGGTACAAAACCTGAAATGTGGACTCTTAGTTTTCTAAGATACTTCTGAAAATTAAAGAAATTAATCTTCGAGTGCAAGCCTTTTGTCAAATGAGTGCTGTGTTTATTTTGTACTTGTCAAAGTAGCAATCTTTAAGAATTTGCTTGGAGAGATCAGCTTAAGGTACAGGTGTGGTGAATTTCACTAGTAACAGTGCATAAAATTTGTAATTCATCTCAAAAGTATCTTGCAGCTGTAGATCTGAGTGAATTAGCCTTTCTTTTCTCGAAGGTTATAATTAAATCTTCATCTTAAAAAGGGTTTGGTTTTTATTGCTTTATTGATGTATGATGAGGGGTGAGGGGTACAAATTCTCTTCTTTGGGAAGATGTATATTTTGATGCCTCTAAACTAAACTCTCATGTTTAGGTCCGTTACCGTGAACGTATCACAATTCTTCGAGGGAACCATGAAAGCAGGCAAATCACACAAGTATATGGTTTCTATGATGAATGTTTAAGAAAATATGGAAATGCAAATGTTTGGAAATACTTTACAGACCTTTTTGATTACCTGCCTCTAACTGCCTTGGTGGATGGCCAGGTATGTTGAAATTTGACCAATTTAAATGTTACTGGTTGTAAAGGGAAATACTGAATTCTGTCAGCTCTCAGTTTTAAAGAAATCTCTTGCAGATTTTCTCATAATGATTTATACTAAGTAATTGTAATTGCACTGATACAAATAACATAAATGATCGAGATCAACTTCTTATCTCTAACTTCCAGATTTTCTGTCTACATGGTGGCCTCTCTCCATCAATAGATACACTGGATCACATCAGAGCACTTGATCGCTTGCAGGAGGTTCCCCATGAGGTACTGAAAAATAATGTTCTAAACTCGTGGGATTCTTGAGTCAGCATATATTGGGTGTTTGAATACACAGGCCAGAAACAAAATTCAAAAGAACCCATCTATCTGTTTAGTTTTTGAAGGAAAAGTAAGAGATATGTTCTTGCCTAAAGGGAGAAACATATTTTAGTGTGTTTAGAATCTCAACAGGTCCCACTTTAAGATCTTGGAGGTGAGAGCTACTTCAATGAAATTCTTCTTTCAGATTAACTTCTTGATAGTATTTGAAGTGTTAACTGTGCTGGCTGTTGTACTTGATAGGTGTTTTTTTAAAGCATTAAGAAGATGCCGCAACAAGTAGTGCAGGGGCAGGGGGTGTGTGTAGGGTTTTTGTGGGGCTGTTTTATTTTTCCCACTCGATTTCTGAAACATCTCGTACGTCTCTTACAGGGTCCAATGTGTGACTTGCTATGGTCAGATCCAGATGATCGTGGTGGCTGGGGAATTTCTCCTCGTGGTGCAGGTTATACATTTGGACAGGATATTTCAGAAACCTTTAACCATGCTAATGGCCTTACGTTGGTTTCGAGAGCTCATCAGTTGGTAATGGAGGTGAGCAGGACCTGTGTGTTTAAACCCCTGATTGTGGTGTTGGGGCATTAATACCTTACTCTGTGTGTCAAACTGATGATCCAGCTGAGAGTCTTCCAGAAACTCCAGTTTGACGTTATTCATGTGCTACTGAAGGAGTTTCTCAATTTGATAGTGGAGTGAACATTATATTTGGCTTTTTTTCATGAAAATTTACTGTAACCAGAATTTAGTAGTAGATGTGTTACTGCATTTCTGTGTAGATAAAAAGTTTCTTCAACATAAATGCTGAGTCCCTTACTAAGAAATGCATGCGAATGTGTGAGCCTTGGGGAAAAAAGATGTATTTTTCCATTTTACCTTACATATGTGGTTTTATTCTTAGTCTATAGTTATCCCCAGCAGTTAAGATTTTTAAATCTATATCTGGATTCTGGTTTTGGTGATCACAGCTGAAGATCCACAATACAGCGTGTGTTTCACAACTGCTGTTTAAATTTTTAACTTCAATGCAATGGAGAATTCTTGTCGATTTTTTGAAAAAAATGAGTTTAGCTCATGTTTACTAATAAAAAGCAACATATAAAAGCCAGAATTCCCACTTGCACTTTTATTTTTCCTCAAGAAGACAAATAAAGATACAGCCTTAATATTATTTAAAATGCCACCTAGGGTTTTGAGTGTTAAAAATTCAATTAGAGTCTTCAGATGGTTTTATGGGGTACAAGATGTGAACCTGACTCTTAGCACTACTGTTTTTCCTTTTTCTCCAGGGGTACAACTGGTGCCATGATCGGAATGTAGTAACAATTTTCAGTGCTCCAAACTATTGTTACCGTTGTGGCAACCAGGCTGCAATTATGGAACTTGATGATACTCTAAAATACTCCTTGTAAGTATGCTTAAAAATAAGATTTACACTGTGCATTATTTTTAAGGTAGTTCCCTTAGCAAGACGCTGTAGTTATTGTGTTAGGGGGTGGGTTTTTTTCCTAATCTGCTTTTGGGAGGTGAAGTGAGTGTGGAAGTTGCTGGGTTAGCCCCATCTCAAGTCTTAGAGTATCTGGAACAGTTGTTGCTGACTTCTCTTGTCTGTCAGATTAAAGTAAGGCTGCTTAGTTTCGTTTTATAGAACTGAGTTTAATGAAATACTCCAGAAGTGTGTGATGGGAGAGTAGGAGTGCCCTGTCACGTCTGAGGTAATGCCCTCTTATCTAGGGCAAGAGAACTGTAGAATCTTGGAATTCCTCACCTGTTAGGGTATTGCCTTGTTTTAATGAGGTGTCTAGTTAACTACTTCATCAGCAACTGTATTGCCAGTAAACGAGGCAAAAGCATTGGGTAAACTGGAGTCTTAAACTTTCTAAATGTATACTAATGTTTGACCAATCAATGAGTCTTTAAGCTAAGATTCCTTTCTCTCCAGTCTACAGTAGTAATCATAAGGGGAGCCTAAAATATGTGGATTATAAATACATATTAATAGGGGTGGAAGAAATTGAACGCTTGTTCTAGAAGACTTTAAATGTTAGAAGACTTTACCTGAGTTAAGACTGCTGCTGCTGTTGACTCACATAGAAAACACACCTGAAAGTGAACTCTTGTGGTTTCATTAATCTCTCTGCGTTTCAGTTTGCAGTTTGATCCAGCACCACGTAGAGGTGAACCGCATGTTACTCGTCGCACCCCAGACTACTTCCTGTAAAGAGATTTTAGACCTGTACAGTATTGCCATGAACCGTATGTTGACCTAAAGAAAATGGGAAGAGCAACAGTAACTCCAAAGTGTCAGAAAATATTTAACATTCAAACTTGTTTTCACATGGACCAAAAGACGTGCCATATTCAAATACAAAGCCTCTTGTCGTCAACAACTGTGACCACTTTAGAATGAACCAGTTCATTGCATGCTGAAGCAACATTGTTGGTCAAGAAACCAGTTTCTGGCATAGCGCTATTTGTAGTTACTTTTGCTTTCTCTGAGAGACTGCAAATAATAAGATGTAGACATTAACACCTCGTGAATACATTTAACTTTCCATTTAGCTATAGCTTTATTCAGCATGACTGTAGATAAGGGTAGCAGCAAACAATCATTGAAGCTTAAAGAACATTTTTAAAATAAGTACCAAGGCCTCATTTGTTCTGAAACTGTTTGTTTGTTTTATTTTCAGGGAATACTGTTTAATTTAATTGTATTGATTTTTTTTTTGTCTGCACTCAGTTCCCTCTTCCACTCTTTGCCCTACCATATTGTCCCTTGTAATTGTCCAAGGATAGTGAATTACTTTGAACAGAACTGTTTTTTTCTGTAAAACAATGTTACTGCAGGACAGAGCTGCAGTGTTTTTCATAATAAACTTGTGAACTAAGTATGGAAAATACGTGAAATCCTAATATCATCTCAGGTCAGCTGTGTTGTAATAAACTTAACGCGTAGCTGGATGGGGTTTATAAACTCACCTAGAAATTTCCACCTTAAATAACTAAAACGGGGGTGATTGGGGTGTGCTGGATAACTCTGACCTTTTGAATTGTGTCCCAGGGAGGTGCCTGGTCCTTGTTGTCACCAGCTGAGAACAGACCTTGCTTATTACTGATGTGTTGTGCTCTTTCCCTCTTGGTGCTCTATTGAAATAGTAAAAAATGGAAGAATATAGGATAAACTCCGTGGATTGAACGTGGCTTTTTTTTTTCTCCCAAGTGTAAATCTAAATCTGAGTTACGGAAAATGTAGGTGCTAATGCTTCAAATCATTTTCTGAAAAACTAAGAATAAAACCAGTTTTCTGAATATTAAAGGAAATAACTTGAAATTTAGTACTACATGTGTTGCACAAGCTTCCATTCTGAAAACCAGTGGTATGTGTTTTATGTTAATTTCCCTTAAAATACTTCCTTTCTACTAATTTGTTTCAGAAATTCAAATTTCATACTTTCTTAAGACTTGTGCTTGAAACTTACTAATAGAGAAGACTTAATATTCATATTGTTTGAGAGACTTTAAGTTCCTTGGGCACAATGTAGATTTTGCAACACTGTAGATGACTTTAATTTTTTATTTTTAAACTGATTGTTTTAAAGAAGAGTTCAGAAATCTTGCAGATGTCCCAGCTTACCTGAAGGCCTGATCCTGAGGACACTTTTTGGGGGCTTTCTTGCATTTTTGCTGGAGGAGGGGCTTAATTCTCTGACTTGCCAGGAAGGTACTGCATTTCCCTAGGTGTTACTTCATCCCTGGAAGGCTTGGGTGGTTGCTTTTTCTTTTCTTGAGCAAAAATTCAGATATTTGGTTTCCTGTAGATTGGATTCTGAATGGTTTCTGGAGAGTGCCTGGTCTACTGCAGTTTGATCTCCTATAGGAAGAAATACTTGCTAAAAATAAGTGCATCTAAAGTGTCTTTTTTTAGCTTCTTGGAAGCTTTTTCTTTGATCACTATTAAAACTCCCACCCTTTGCTGTAGAAAGTGCTTCGCTTTCAACTCCTTTCGCTTGCCATTCTCTGTAAATGTTTTTGTAGCTAGGACTTTGTGCCTTAATTGACACCATTCCTTCAAGGGTAATGAATTTGCCCTATTTTCTGTTTTCCCTGGTACTTTAATTGCTGTGACTCATCTCCTGCTCTGGGGGGGAGCAGCCGCTTCATTTGTTCAGTTTCTGCACACAAACACGAGCAATTATTAGTAGAATCAATGGAAAAAATGTTAAAAATCACTCCAGTTCTTGCACTTTTCCCCCATAATTGTTCTGTGACTGGCCATTTGAAAAATTCATTGATGATACTGCATGGTAACTCTGGAGATTGGCCATCAGCAGCACTAAATAGCTAAAAAACATGGTTTGAAGATTCAAGAGAAGGAAAACTTCAAGTAGAATTAACTTCTGTTTGATTTTTTTTTTTTATTGGTAACTGACTAAAGTTCACTCAAGCGAAAGCTGCCTGAAGAGAAATGAGCATAATTAGGGTTTATACTCATTTTAGAGACCGGTGTTGGTGTTTCCTCTGTTCATACACAGACTGGTGAATTCTGTGAAATGTGAAATCCCTGGAAACCTGTATTGGGGTAGTTCAGTATTTTTTAAAGAGGGATAGTTAAACCCAGGCTGACATCGAGGTTTGACTTGTCAAAAGGTGGCTGTCAGTGAAACTCTTGAGAGTTGCTGCTTCCTGCCAATCCGTGCTTCCGTGTTCCACGTGAGGGGATTATTTCTTTTCCTTTTTTTAATAGTAAACTTAAACACTGAAAGTCATTTTCAGAAAGTGTTCATTAAGAGCCTTTGCTCTGACAGTCCAGAAATTCAGCCTGGCTCTTGAAGGCAAAGGGTTTCCTTCTTTCCTGCAAACCCACAACTCTTACCCAAGTGCTAATTTTACTTGGGGCCTTGTTTCAGGCTTCAATAAACACATTCCTCTATTTTTTGCCTTCTGCATCTTTGTATCCTTAGTGACTCTGGGTGCAGCTCCTGCTGTTGGAGGAGCTGTGCCCTAAGAAGTAGGAGGGGCTGAAGGATAAATGCACTTGTTTGGTCTGCAGAAATGGTCGGTAAGAAGAGGCGAATGTCATCAAATCACAATTTTGAATTTCAAATTAAATGCTGCTCTAAATTCATTTAATTGAAGGTGGGGCTCTGCTCTCACCACCTCCTAATAGACGTGTTGTGCACTCTTCATCACTCTTTAATTGCTGCTGGATTTGTCTGTGCTGAGCACTCAGTGAAACTCAAGCTATATTTTAGGAATTCTTGCGTAGGTTAAAGCAAAGTTTTACACAAGAGAAGCTGCTTTTTAGTATTGTTTTCTGCAACCACATGCGTGGTTTTTGAAATCCCATGGAATGTGTAGGGTGCTGCTGTGTGCTACAGCCATCACTCTGCGGAGTATCGGTTCTGTGTTAGGTAGAAATTACCCTGGAGTGTAGAAATGTTGCAGTGCCTGTGAATACACTAAAAAAAAAAGCCCCACAGAGTCCCTGAGTCAGCCTCCTGTGGGTTTGGTTTTTATTTTTTAAAGAAGTTATTTTGGTGCTGTAACTCGTTTGGCTGTGCTGCTTCTGGATAAGAATAAAGGCGAGCTGCTCTCTTGAGCAAGGGACCAGAGTTCTCTGGCACATCTACAGTAGGGAAGGAAAAAAGGCTGAAACAGCACTTTTGGTTTTGAATTAATTGGCGCTGCATGTTTTAGCCTTTTCAAACCTGTGCTGTAGCTTAAGTTTTATTCTTGAAGATGGGTTCAGCTACAGCTCCTGATCTCTTAATTACTGTGTGATGAATAGAACTGCTTTTGGGTGAAGATTAACTGATTGCTGGTGGTGTATAAAACATTATTCACTAAGACCTAAATATTATACATATGTAATTAGTCTTAATTTGGGAAATGTATAAAACCTGGTTGGATGTAGTAGTTTTTAGAATAGGAGGGCACCATAACACTGGAATGGGTTCACTGGTCAGGCTGTGAAATATCTGGCCTGAGAATTTTTCAGGACTGGGCTAGGAGAAGGCGGTGTTGGCATCAGTGCTGCTTCAGGGAGAGGGAGGGTCCTTCCGGTTGATGTTTTTGTGTTTAGAAATACAAGATCTTACTGGGTTACAATACAAGAGACTTGGGACTAGTGGTTAGCCTGTTGGCTCCTCCATCAACCCCCTCGTGAAGCTGTTGAGGCTGCTTTGGTTGTGGTCAACTAGAAATATTCAGGGTGTGTTTTTGTTCCAGTAGCTTCAGATGAGTGGCGGTTTGGTTTTGGTGACGCCCTGGCCCTGGGGATGGAAGAGGAGCAACACAGTCAGGGGGTGAGTATCCCTGATGGAAACATGCAGGCAGGCCCTTTCTCCTTTTTGCAGCTGTTTGTATCATTGTATTGAGTTCTGTAAATCAAACCAAAGCTTTGCTCTTTGGTCATCTTGACTTCTCTATGTACCTTCCTCATCAGATTTCCCCCAAACATGACTGGGGTTTTTTTGGAGGGGTTGTTTTTTTTCCTGATTTTTATTAAATATATAAATTGCCTTCTGGATGTTGCATTTAAAGACCTAGTGCTGAACTGTCGAAGGAGGGAGTGTGCTTTTAAAACTGGTAATTGCACAATCAATTGGGCTGAAGGGTTTTAGACAGGGTCCCAACTGCCTTTTGTTTTTCAGGCAGTTTGAAAAAAACACCAAACACCCCCTGCATAATGATAAAAATTTGTGAACCCCTTCTTTATTGCAGGAGTGGCCAATGTGTCTCCTTCTATATCAAGAAAAGGGGGGGATGCCTGGAGGAGCTGTGTCTGAGGGGATCCTATGTGGCTGGTTCCACGCTTGACCCACTTTGCAGCTTCTCTCCTTTTCCCCCACCGTGTCTGTCCTCAGGGAGGAGGAACACAATGCGCTGCCCAAGTGGGGACCGCTGCTCCGGAGGGGGGGCTGCAGCTCCCTGGGAATCTCTCTTCCCCCTCTGGGAAAGGCAGGTGATGCTTCTGCCTCTTGTCTGTCCGTGAGTTTATCTTGAGCGTTAGCTCAGTCATCCCCAGCTGTCACTGAACTCTCTCTTTTCCCCTGCCATCTCTTTTAAAACTGTTTTGATTGAGCCTGACTTCCGAAACACAACATATGTATTCCCATGGACTTTGAGACCTCAAAGTAACTGCTTTTTATTATCTGTGGCATCAGAACCAGGCCAGAATAATCTCCTTTTTGGACTTTGAACAGTTCCAAGGTTGAAGGCAGGCTGGCAACCCTTTAAAGGCAACCTGGTTCACTTACTCTCACGCTTGGTTATCAAGGATATTAAAAATTTTATAATTAGGCCCTTAGAGTCTTTCTTAAAACCGTTTAAAGCAAGTCTATTGTTTGCTGTCCCAGAGAGGCACGAATAGGCCAGAGAGGTGGGACCATGAGAACCTCGTTAGGTTCAACGAAGCCAAGTCGTGGGGTCCTGCCTGTGGGTTGGGGCAACCCCAAGTGCCTAAAGGGGCTCCAGGAAAGCTGGGGAAGGATTCTTGATCGGGAAGGGGAGCCATGGGATGAGGGGCAAGGATTTTAAACTGAAAGAGGGAGGATTTAGATTAGAGATCAGAAGAACTTTGCTGTGAGGGTGGTGAGACCCTGACCCAGGTTGCCCGGAGAAGCTGTGGCTGCCCTATCCCCAGAAAGTTCAAGGCCGGGTTGGATGGAGCTTGGAGCGATCTGATCTGGTGGGAGGTGGGACTGGGTGATCTTTATGGTCCCTTCTAACCAAAACCGTTCTCTGATGGCTGCTCAGTTAACGTGATCCATAGGAGAACATCTCAAGGATGCTCCTTCCTGACCGTCCTCCCGGTCCCTCGGAGGGAGCCCCGGCGCCACCCCGTGGCCGCGTCCCGCTTGTCCCCTGTGTGCGGGGAACGGTGGGGCCGGGGAACCGCTTGCCCGTGGCCAAGGCTCGGGTTTGTTCTCTCCGCAATTAGGCAGCCTCTAGAGCTTGGAGGTGGGTGACTCCCACCGGGCAGCGTCTCCCCCAGCACAGACAGCATCCGTGCTCCCAGCTCCTCCCGGGCGGCCCCAACAGTTTTGGAGGATGCCGGGGCAGAACTGGTACAAAAATGGGTCTGTTTAAGGATGTGGAGGTGGAGGGAGGATGAGGTTAGGATGGAGATGCTGCAAATACACTTGAGGTAGGTGTGCTTCTATTTTTAATCTTTAGTTTTCTAAACGAGCTCGAATCCTTGTAGTTACATAAGGGGAATAGGAGTGTTGTTGGTAGAAATAGAAGCTGATAAAGGGAAAAAATCCCCAACAGTCAGGGCCAGTCTTGTTTCAGTGGTGCCCAGTGAGAGGACGGGCACAGACTTGAACATAAGAAGTTCTATCTAAACCTGAGGAGGAACTTCACTTGAGGCTGCCCAGAGAGGTGGTGGAGTATCTCTGTCTCTGGAGACATTCAAACCCCACCTGGACACGTTCCTGTGCAACCTGCTCTGAGTGGACCTGCTTTGGCAGGGGGTTGGATTCGGTGATCTCCAGAGGCCCCTTCCAACCCCAAATAATTCTGTGGTTTGGTTATTGGGTTTTGTTGGTTCATCAGTGTTAACGGGGCTCTGGTCCAGCCAGAGGGCTCTGCCACCACCCTTCTGTGCTGCTGGGGAGCAAGCGGCCCCTTCCCAAGGATGCTCCTGGGACACACCTTTGGATGAAGTGGAAATTCAATGATTAGTTTTCCTCCAGAGCTGTACTGAGAACAAGAATTTTCCTCCTCTGCTGCTGTGCTGGTGCATGATTGCCTTAAGCAGCAGCGGCACAAGCCTTGGAGCTCAGCAACATCTTTCTATGATGTATCTGATGTGAATAATTCCCATGTTTTCTGGTTTTACCCCAATCCAGCCAGTTCTAAGTTTGTTCCTTTGGTTATGTGGCTGTTTGTTTTAAAAAAAATAAATATTCTCGGTCTTTTGTATTCCTGAAATAAAAAGGAGGATTTTTGCAGCAAGTCTCATCCTCCCCTACACGTAGATGAGATTCTTGTTGAGATTGGATGCTCACATCTTGCTTTCCACCAAATTTTTCCCAGTTCTCTCTGTTGGAGCAGCTCTGCCCTTCGGGACCCTGGAGTGCAGCCCCTTTCCCTGCAGTTCCATAAAGTTTTTGGTGATCTTAAAGGTCTTTTCCAGCCTAAAAGAGTCTGAAGTTTTCCAGCGTGTCAGGGGAGCAAAGCAAAGATCTCCCAAGCCTGGTTCTCATTAGGCTTTGCCAACCCCACATCACTCTTGTGGTACTGAAAAATAATCAAGTGTGATTCTTATCTCCATGGTCCGGAAAACACCGCGAGTAGCACAAACCTCCAGTTATTCTGTAAAAGCAGAGAGCGTGAGGTGTTTTGAGGGATTTTGCCTGAGAGAAATAGCTGAGAAGAGACTCCCAGCTTGTGCGTGGATGCAGTGCTGTGTCCGGGAGGCTGCTCCCCAATGCTCAGCCAGTGAAAATCCCCTTTTCCCCACAGCGGCTGGGCTGCCTTCGCCCGGGGATGCTGCGAGTATGTAGGTCAGGGCTCTTCTGGGTCTGGGGAGCGTTAAATCAAGCTTGCCCTCATCTCTATTGCTCCAGTCTTTCCAGGTGTTTGCTTTAGTGTTCACCTTCCCCCTCCCTCCGCTGGGTGCTTGGTGGTAAAAGGCCTTTAATTGCAATTTATCTGTGCCTGATACAGGGAGCAATTATCTTTACTACGGCTTGGGCTGAGGATTATTTGCATCGCAATAATCACTGCTGTGCGTGACCGTTGAAAATGGACCACTCGTTTTTGTTTGGGGTTTTTTTGGGAAAAATCTTGTTCTTTGCTTTGCAGCTTTCAGTAGAGGATGAATCTTTTGTGTGATTAACGCTGCCTTACTGGCAGGACTGGGGCTGTCACTGCCCCAGCAGCTGCTTTTTCAGCACAGATAACAGAAAGCATCTGGGCCAGCTGGGGAGGGTCAGTGTATGATATGTAGGGCACGGTGGGAGGCGGCCGTCCTGCGATTATAGAATATCTGTGACAGCCATCTGCCACTTTTTTTTCTTGGGTGTGGGGTGTTTTTGGTGTTTGGACTTTCCCAGACTTCTAATTTGATGGCTAAATTCAAAGTCCACCCCGGACTGAATTTTCTCCTTTGGAAAGCTGTAGAGAGCAGTATCAAGCATAAAGCTCAGCTGGTAGCATCACTTCGAATTAAATTCATACACAGCCAGTGATTAAGCACAGAATTTTGCTTTCTGGCTGTTTCTAGATTTTATTAGATTTGTCTAGTGTGGAGAGCGAGCCCATCCCCCTCTGCTCAGCCTGATTTGCAGCCTCTGCTCGAGTGCTGGCCAAATCACAAACCAGGATCTTCCACAGCATCAGGGAAGGGGATTGTGGATTTGCAGATGTGTCAGTCTGCCTTCTGCCACTGTCTGCTCCTCTAACCCAAGGAGTTTTAATATCAGTTTTTACAAAATTAAAAAAAAAAAAAGAACATTTAAGGAAAATAAAGGCAGCAGCGTTAATTTTGTTCAGTGCAGTGAAGGTGGTTCTCAGCATCTCAGAGTGTGAGATGATGGAGTGATTAAAGAGGTAGAGGTGATGATGGTACAATCCTCCAACCCACCCTTCAGATCCTTGTGAGCATGAAAAAGGTCTCCCCTCAGCCTTCTCCAGGGTCAAGAGTCCCAGTTTTCTCAGCCTTTCCTCCTCAGGGAGATACTCCAATCCCTCCAGCATCTTTGTTGCCCTACACTGGACTCTCTCCAGCAGTACCCTGTCTCTCTTGAACTGGGGAGCCCAGCACTGGAGGCAGGATTCCAGTGGTGGCCTCACCAGTGCAGAGCAAAGGGGGAGAATGCCTCCCTCCACCTCCTGGCCACCCTCTTCTCTACACAGCCCGGGATTCCGTTGGCCTCTTGATGACACAGACACATTGCTGGCTCATGCCTGCACTGAAGTGCTGTGAAAACATACTGCAGGTCTGAAAGCATTTTTAATTGAGATTTGAAGTAAAACCGATTGTGGTAATCATGGGTTGTCACTGTGGAAATATCTTGACTACATAAAAGCCACTTTGCCTTGGACAGCTGATGCAAAACCCTGATCAGCAGCGTGGCGTGGAAGGAGTTCTGTGCGTGGTATCACAATGCAGCGCCCCACATACCCTGTGGTTACTTTGGGGGACTCCAGACCCTGCTCTGCCTTCCCCATCGAGCAAAACCCTTCAGATCTCTCTTCTTCTGGAAACCTAATGCCTGGCGCGACCTAACACATACCCCTGAGCTTTCAGGAGGTGTTACCTGTGCTGGAGCACACAGCTCAGGTGGGTGGTGAGCTAACACTGTGCTGGTTTAGCTACGTTTCGGTGGTTCCCAGCTCCTAAGTCCTCTCCTTTGGCCGGGTGGCTCCTGGAGATGCTTCAGTGCAGTCCGGTAACTGCCTGGAATTCCTGCTGGGAACCGGGGTACAGATGCTCAGCGACTACTAGCTAAGACATAAATCCATTTCTAGCCCTGAGCTGTGCTGCTCCTCCAGGAAAGCATCCCCTGGATGTAACAGCTGGGATTCAGCCAGTTTTTCAGTGCAGATTTTCAGTTAAAACATCCTCTGCAGCCCGAGCAGCTGCCGAAGATGGTGTTTCCCTGTGTTTACTTACATACGAGATGCCACCACAAGCCTCTTACCCAGCTCCCTTCCCCTCACGGCGGTGCCAGTCCCGGCCTTTCCTCCCGGTGAAACCCCGCCGGGACGCAAACACCCAGGGTGAGCTCTCCGTGTCCGCTCTACCTTCCTCCCGGTTACCGTTGTTAAGCATGCACCATGACAGCCACGGCCCACTCGTTTCCCGCCACCGGCCCCCCTCCAAGTGGCTACTACAGGCCGCACCGGCACCCTTCTCCACGGCGGCTGGCGTCCCTCAGGCCCGAACCCGGGCCTCCCCCGCACACCGGACCGGAGCCAGGGCCTCCCCCCACACTCTGGGCCGCAGCCGGGCTCGAGGCCGGGCTTCCCCCCGCACACCGGACCAGAGCCCGGGCCTCCTCCCGCACACCGGGCCGCAGCTAGGCGCGAGCCCAGGCCTCCCCCGCACACCAGACCGCAGCCGGGCCCGAGGCCATGGCGGCCCCTCAGGGTCGCCGCAGCCGTTGGCCGGCGCCCGCCACCCCCTCCTATTCCGCTGCCCGCAGTGCGCCTGAAAGACCCACCGGCATCCTCCTTATCCCTCCACCCTGTTCTACCCCTTCTCTCCCCTTTTCCCACCACGCGGAGGGCGGCGCGGCTCCACTTTATTGACTTTCAGCCTCTCTCCGCGCTGTTCGGCTTCGCTGCAGGGGTTGTTTTGATCAGGCGTTTTCTGCGGGCAGCCCGCCGGTTGCGAGGCAGCGTAGAGGCGGGGTCCTCGGCGCCATATAAAGTCGCCGCCGCAGTCGGGCCCGGAGCGCCGCCGCCGAGTCTCTCAGCACCCAGCTGGACGACGCCGTCGCCGCCTCACGGTGAGGCCTGCGAGCTCGGGGGTAGGCCCGACCGGTGACGGCGGGGTGGGGCTGGGATAGGTGTTTGAGGGCGGCTGTAGGGCTGGGTTGGACGGTGGGGCCTTCCGAGCGGGCCCCGCGGCCTAACCTGGCCCGCTCGGTGAGGGAAACCCGGGGTTCCCCCCCGGTGGTGGTCGCTGAGGGGGCAGGTGGAGGTTTGAGGCCTCTAAGGCGGCGCTGAAGGCCCTGGGAGGTGAGGGGGTGTGTATGCGTGAGGAGGAGGAGGTGGAGGCGGCGTTTGCTGGCTGTGGTAAATAAATCAGTCTTTAAAATAAATAAAGATGCATCAAATTGGCCTCCTCTGGTTCTTGGGCACCCCCAGGATCTCCTGGTGGTGAGGAGGGAGATCTGAAGTAAGCAGAGAGACTCAGGTGTGATTTTTTATGAAATAAATGCGGTGTTGCAGGCTGTGACAGGGAGGAGTGGAGGAGGAAGGAGCGGGCATCCACCCGGAATAGCTCTGGGAGGGCATGGAGCTGCCCGGGAGCACTGGGTTAGGTGGCTGAGCTGGGTTAGGAGGCTGAGCTCCACGTTTTAGGCTTGCACATGCAAATTATCGCTGTAATTCAGGTTTGCCTTTTGACCAGGACCCAACCAGTTCTGCTGTCGTCGAATAGAGCTTTTAAGGCTGGTCTGCTTAGTCACCCGGTTGTGTTGCTATTCGAGGCCTGTCTATTTCCAGAGCTGTAGTGCTGTTTGCTAAAAACTACTTTTTTTGTTTTTCCTTTCAGGAGGCTGAGCTCTGTGGTATAAAAATAAAGAACTTTAGATGAAATCCTGGTCTGTTATCAGGGATAAGGCCCAATTCAGGTTCTTAATGGCAACCTAAACATTTTGATGTATGAGTGGGAGAAGGGACTCAAGGCAACTATTCTTGCAGCAGCATCCCTGTCGCTGTGGCTGCGTTGTGCAGCATTATGTAATGTTAAGCACAAGCACGGGAAGGCTGGCATCTGAAGCAGGATTTGTTCTTGAGTGTTCTCAGGCAATCCCTGCAAGAACAGATGCATTAAATTAGAAATATGTGCCTTAGATCACTTCTTTTTGTTGTTGTTGTTTTACCCAGGGCATTGTTCAGACTACCAACTCAGAACTATATATTTAATCTGAGCTTGATTCTTGTGTGTATAGATATCTATTTGTATCTTTGGAGCAATCGTGACTGTGTCCCCTCCAGAACACCCATCTTAATTAGAAGTAGTGCTGTCATATAGGGTTACATTACTGTGTAAACATTAACTAGCTCCTCACTCTGCCAAATGGAAATTAAAGCAATGAGGACTTCAGGCTGGTGTGAGCAGCTTAATAACATGCTCTGGCTGGTCTCCATTGGGCTGGGTTTGTTGCAGTGCTGTCAGGCTCAGCTGATGAGCTACAGGAGGTGCTCAGAAAGGGATAACGTCAAATTTTGTTGGAAGTGGTCTAGCCAGTTCAATTTTGATGGTTCAGGTGCCACTGGAAGCACATGTAGCTCTTAGGTTTGATGGGGGGGAGAACACTTGAAAATGAATTGCAATAATTTTGAAATTCTTTGCTTCTAGAGCTTCTCTTTACAGTACCTTGTAGGCTGTATTTACAAACATGTGGTTTGGAGATCTTTAAGGAGGTAACGAGTTAAAAAACAAAACTGTTGCAATGGTCTGCTGCTAACAAATACTTTGAGTGGGAGAGAAACTTTTTATAACAAATCCTACTCGTTTGTTGAGAACTGACTTCTAAAATTTGTGTCTAGTCAGTTATGCTCATCGTGTCCTTCAAGGCAGTTGGTTCAAATGCAGTGATACCCAAACAGACTTTGTGTGTATTTTCAGGCAGAAGTTGTGACCTAGTAGTTGCTGTGTCAAGTGCTTTACTTCTG
This sequence comes from Thinocorus orbignyianus, assembly GCA_013400375.1. NCBI lineage: Eukaryota > Metazoa > Chordata > Aves > Ciconiiformes > Thinocoridae > Thinocorus > Thinocorus orbignyianus. Next base: position 168,733 of record VXBW01002122.1, on the reverse strand, counting down.
CGTTTGAGTTGTTAAATATCTGGAAAGATGCATTCTTGTAAAGTTCAGGTTTTTTCTGCTAATGACATCTTTGAAGCCTGCTGCTTTGTTTTGTAGGTCTTATCACAAAGTTTGTTTGAAAAACTTTGTTAAAATGCATAGTCATCTTAGTCTTTCCTAATGTGAACAAAGTGCTGATCTAACTTCCTACTGTGTAAGTAGTATTGAGTGCTGAAAGCCTTCCTCGTAGTTGTATATTGTTTTCCAATCTCTTCAGAAAACCAAAAGCTCTTCTGAAGGAAAGCCTTTGATCTGTAGTAACCTGGTCTGTTTGCTTGTTTGGAGGCAGGCGGGACTAGATTTTGCCTAGAGGGGTTCCTTCCAGCCTCAACGTTGTGATTGTCTCCCAGAGGTTGTAATTTGAAAACTGAGTTTGAGATCTGACTTCATTTGCATAGTCAAAGTGAGTAGGAATTGTTTGGATTTGAAGACAAGTAGTGTTTTGGAAGTGTTGCACTGTGAGAGGGGAAAAAAAAAGGGTAAGCATGTGTATTGACTAAGAAGTATTGTGTAATCTGTGCTTTCAGATTAAGGAAAAAAGTTATCTTCCCTTAAATTTGCGTTAGGCTTTTGTCAGTCTTCCATCAGTCCTTGTCTCTTTAAGCATGAGGATTAATTAATTTAGGTCTGATTCAAGCAGTGAATAACCTGAGTGTGCTCTGAGTGGCGCTGGGTTATCTGCCCTTGGTAAGAAACAATATAGGTGATAAACGTACATCTTTGAGTCAGCTAAACTTGTAACGTTTACTGAATATTGTGTGGAAATAACTGTCTGTCTCTTGTAGATGCCTTCGATTAAACTGCAGAGTTCAGATGGAGAAATCTTTGAAGTTGATGTGGAAATTGCAAAACAGTCTGTAACTATAAAGACCATGCTGGAAGGTGAGAGTGTGAAGCCTCATGCGGGACTCGTTTGTGCAGAGATAGCAGTGTGTTCAGGAAAGCCTCTCGAGCAGGAATTGCAAGCGAAGGAGCCAAACTGGTGCTGTGCTCAAACAGGTTCCTCTTGCTCTGTCGTGTCAGAACAGCTGGAACAATTGATGCTGTAGCTGAAACTGTTTTGGGCTGGATGTGTTCTTGCAAAAATTTAAAGTTCAGGCCTCTTGTTACAAGCGCTTGCAGGGAGGCTAGTAAAATATCAGCACCCCAACTGCCTTGCCTGCAGCCCACTTCAGTTTTGTAAAAGTTAAGTAAACAAAGCATCTAATAGTATTAAAACCTTAAGTTTATTTAATCATGCAAAGAAGTCTTACAATGTAAACATCTTTTAAAAGGGATGCGAGATTGTAAACTGATGCGATGAGGGAAGAGCTGAAGTGAAACCTGTATTCTGAGTTTATGGATGCACTTAGATTATTTGGGGTAAATACTTGGTTCTGATCTCCTGCTGACATAAATGTGAAACAAAAGAACTTGTGGTGGGGGAGGGGAAATGTGCCAGATGGCTGGGATACAGAGTGAACTGTGTCTAATCCCTCCCATCCAAATCCTCATTGTTTACTGGTGTGTTTTTTCCAGTTTTTGGGTGTATTCATCGAGTAATTTAGCGGGGAAAAAAAGAAGCCTTTCTGTAGATGTGGCTAAAATGCTGTTCTTGCATGTAAATCTTTGTCTGGTTGTGACACGTTATACATAAGAACAGGAAAAATAAGCTTGAAATAATGTGGGCATTGAACACTCATTCTGTTAATAAGATGCTGTTGGACATCAGTAACGTGAGCAGGGACCAGCGGTGGGTTGGAATACATTGGGGAGCCTGGTTCTTCTCAGCTTTCTCTCACAGAAGCTGTGTCACCACTGGTGTTTAGTGACACTCGGGTGTTGGTGGAAGGGAAGTTACATGTGGTGAGTGTTGTAAGATAAGCACCATAAACCAGTCTCTTGCTAATTGGGGTGAGAACCAATCTCCTGGGACAGATGAAACGCATTTGCAGCCCAGCTTGCTGAGCATCTGTTAATAAAATATGTTTTGGGTGCTGAAGCTGAAAGAGTGGGGCTGTGTCGAGTGTTGGGGGACCACTAATGAAGTATCAGTTTTCTGATAAGATGAAATTGCTGTTTTAGAGGTGGTGGGCACAAGTTGAACAGAGCTGACTAAATTTGTGATACTGCTTGAATTATTTCCCTAGACTGATGATTTTGAACCAGTCACTGCTTGCATTAGTATCTGCCACCGTGTTCAAAGTACACACTTGAAGTTTCCAGTGATTGGTGACAGATACAGTACCCTTTAATGTCAGTATTTTAATTCCTGGATCTATGAAGTCAGTTATTCTAAACAATAAGTACTAAATAATATCCCCCAAATAACAACAGTAGTTGACTTGCCTAAGCACAGAAGTACACGCTGTTTTAATTGTGCAGATATTTGATCAGTGGTGATGGTGTGACATTCATCTGTTCTTAAATAGGAAGTTTCTTGGTGATGTAGGATTGGCTCATCTGTGCATTTAATGAGTGAAAGTCTGTGTAGCTAATTACATAACTAATTACAAGGTGCTAATATTTGACAGTTGGGGTGTCATCCAACTGTTAACATTTGTGTACTAAAAAAATCACATTCTTTAATGAAAGATGGCCAAGGTGGTATTTGTTCTGTGTAGCAGGTCCAAATTTTGATTACACTCTCAATTTTTTTAATTCCTTAATCATATCAAGGGGAGAGTGACAAACTTTATCTAAATCTGTCATGAGCATGCTGACAGGCTTTTAAAAACAAGGAGTCTCAGAAATATGCTTTGTAAGTGCCTTTTTTTGTTTGAGGGATTTGTGCTTAGTGTGCAAACATCTTCAACTGGTAGGAATTGGCACCAGTGCCTCAGAGGCCAGATAACTGGCATCTCTGTGGCTACAGTATTTGCTGTTCGTGTAGAGGAGAAAAACATTGTCTATACTTACACTTGTAGTTTTTATTAAACAATAAATTGAGTGGACAATCCCAGTAGGAAGACTTCGATTTATTTTGTGGATTAAACTGTTGAAAATGGTAAAATTACATCTATGTTGAAGAATAAGACAAATATTTATTTTCCCAGAACACTGAACCAGTAAGCCCTGCTCCAACGACTGCTTAACTGATGGTTTGTTGATGCTCTCCTTTGAGACAGCCTTATTAACTACTTAGCCTAAACTGCTGATAACCTAGGATGGATAATCCACAAAACCTCATTGAAACCTTCAAAAACCTTTTGACATTCCTAGTTAGAGATCCTTTGCCTCCAGTCCATTCAGCAGTTGTTAAAATAGTGGAGAATTGGTGAAGCAGCCCAGTTGTGAGAAGAGTAAATGTTTGGGTTTGGGTTTTTTTGCCTGCCAATTGCTGAGTCATCTTTCCCTTTTTAGATTTGGGAATGGATGATGAAGGTGACGATGACCCAGTCCCTCTTCCAAATGTTAATGCGGCCATCCTAAAAAAGGTAAGATGCTGAAGGAGGTGGTGGTGTGTGGCAGTAACAAAATAGTCAACTCTAACATGAATTTTCTATTATAAACTGTTGTGTTCAAGATAATTTTCATGTGCAGTTTGAGGTGCAGGAATCTGGGGTATCTGAGAACTGGGGGGTTAGGCAGAAGACCTGCAGGGATGACCTTCTGGAACATCAGTTGGAGGCCAGATGGGCTTCCTAAGGTTTTGAAGGAGTGCTGGACATCTGTGCACACTGGTATTTCATGGTATTAAAGCACTGATTTTAATTGGATTCTGTGAACTGAGGTGACAGTTCATGAGATCATGGGGAGCTGACAGGCAGCAGCCGTGCCTTTGTGGCAGCTACAGTCCTAAAGAGATGCTGTGCAGGCTTGGAGTTACTAAATTCAGTAATAAACCATGATTATTGTTGGGTCAAGTGAGATAAGCTAAAAGAAACCCCACCCAGGTATGTTGCTGTCTTGTGAGATGCTTTTTGCTCTGAAGTAGAAAGTGTTTTGCCAAAATAAGCTCTGGACTGTTTTGGGGTAAATACATGGTTGGGACTTATTTCCTAGTGAATAATACACGTAACTGACTTCAAACTTGTGAAGTCTCTCAGGCTGGCAAAATGGAACAGGATCTTACCCGCAGTAGATCCATGCTCCTTTAATTGTCTGAATGGTGAGATGGTGGTGTTTTAAAAGAAAGAAAAGCAAACTTTTGCCAGATGAACTTTGTGCTGTGGTGAAAGTGTCCTGCTGGTAGCTCTTACCTCTCTACGCTCTCCCCCCGTGTAGCATTCCGCTTAGTAAGAATTATGTTTCTGCAAACAGATTAAATGGCACAAAATGAGGTTTAAGTTTCCTCTGTAGGGTTTTAGGTGTGTTAGCACAGGGTTGAGTAACTTTGTAATATCAGCAGCTGGCTTATAAGATTGTAAGTAACTAACAAGCTCCTGTCTCAGATGAGATTCTTGAAGACTGTTGTACTTTGGGATTAGGGATCAATGTTCAGAGACTAAAATATTGGTTAGTGGAGCGTGTTAACAGGACTCTAATATTAATCTAGAGAACAGGGTACAGCTCTTATAAATTTGAGTTGTATTTGTGGCCTGTTAGGAGAACAACTTGGATAAAACTTCAGTATCAATCCCCTAATTAGGTGATTCAGTGGTGCACCCATCACAAGGATGATCCACCTCCTCCTGAGGATGATGAGAACAAAGAAAAAAGAACAGATGACATCCCTGTGTGGGATCAGGAGTTTCTGAAAGTAGACCAAGGAACGCTTTTTGAACTCATCCTGGTAAGTTCAAGCAGAGTAAAGGCAATACCCGAAGTGCCCTCTGTTAGTGCACTTTATAAAGAAAATCTTTATGCTTAAAAAAAGCTCTTCACTGAGGGGGATGTGGGAGGGAGGGCAAGTAGTTCTGGCAGCTACTGGCTGAAACTGTTGATGTTAGAATGGCTGTTAAGCTAATGCTAGGCGTTAATCAATTAATTAATGCACTTTTCTGAACGTGGGGCCCTCCATCTGTTTTTATTCTTATGGCTCTTGAGTCTTAGTTGAGGGACTGTTACTTCAAGGTTCTAGCCAGAAGCTTCTCAAAATGGAGATGATTTGTTTGCAGTTACAGCATTCTACAGCTGCTGTGTAAGCACAACATTGGTAGTACATCTAGAGGCAGGGTATTGATACGGGGGCTTTACATTTGGAAACTCTTCTACAGGCTGCGAATTACTTGGACATCAAAGGTTTGCTTGATGTCACGTGCAAGACAGTTGCGAACATGATCAAGGGGAAAACTCCAGAAGAAATTCGCAAGACATTCAATATTAAGAATGACTTCACTGAGGAGGAGGAAGCACAGGTACTCAATATGTGTTTCATTATAATTTAGTTGGCTTTTTATGCTGAATCAGTGTGGCGCTCTGTAATTTAATATGCAGTGCAACAAATTTGTTAAGGATAAAATGTAAACGAATGCATCAGCTCCTCACAACTGGGTTGCAATTGCTGGAGGATCTTTTAGTATCTACAATGCTTGCAGCCCATTATCCAAGAAGGTCAGAGCAAAGCATATTTCCTAGCTAAAATGTGTGTTTGGTAAAAAGAACGTGTAAGATTGTGGCAGCCTGAGTTTGCTATTTTGGAGCTGTAGTAAAAGTGCTGAAGGTGCGTTTCTGCATGTGGCTAGAAAGGTAAGATGTTTGGATTCTCATCTTTAAATAATGAGCTTACTGATCTTAAAACTTGAAAACAGCAAACCATCTGCAAAATGGGAGAGTAGGGAAGGATGAGAACAAGATGCCTTCTTTAAATACAAAGGGACTGAATTGTTCACTCAGCTTTGTCTTTAGTGCTGTGTCATGAACCAAGCAATTTACAGAATCACAATATGATATGGGGTTGGAAGGGACTTCTGGAGATAATCCAGTCCAGTCCCCCTGCCAGGTGTTGATCAGTTCCCCCCCACCCTCCCTTGTCTTCTCCAGAATAAATACACTCTATGTCCTAAGCTAGTCCAATTTAGATGAAATCTAAGCATGAGAATTACATTTCTTAGTTTATATTGATAAAGAGGTCAGTTTGGAAGAGTGACTTGCTAATTACAAACCCTGCATGAAAGATTAAAAGCTGCTTCCAAATGTATGCCTTCCTGGAATAAATAATCCTGACCACTTCTGGGAATTTACAGCTGACTTTTGGAAGTTCACTGCACCACACTAACAACTCAAATGTTCTTTTTAGGTACGTAAAGAGAACCAGTGGTGTGAAGAGAAGTGAAGTTTTGTGCCTGACACTCGAACACTGTAAGGATTGTTCCAAATACTAGTTGCACTGCTCTGTTCATAATTGTTAATATTAGACAAATGCAGCAGCAAATGAAGTTGTGTTAGCAGGATATTGTTCCCTTTGCATGTGTAGTGGTTTTTTTTTTTGAGTACAAATTTAAATCATCTGAGTTTTTACTAGTGTAATTGGATGTCTTTTTACTTTACTCTGCAGCGAATAAAACTGAACTGTGTGGATTCTGTATGGAAAGTAACACTTAAGGTTATCATTTTCATTACTTTTTAAACCATTTTAAATCCAGTTACAATGCTAAGGATTGACTCCATTGTAAATAAAACCACCTGTGACTTCCTCCTCAAGAAGAACAAGACACTTTTAGTTTACAGGGTATTGGTAGCTTCAGAAAGGAGAAAAAAAACAACCAGCCACCTAGAATGTGTCTTGGGGAACTAGGTGAAGTGGAGAAAAGCTGGATTTCTTACAGATACATTGTGGGGAAAATTAGTGTTACTTAAAGCTCTATAACTTTCAAGATGGCTCTTGTCCTGCATTAAAAAAAAAAAGGCAAAAAAAAAAATATTTGACTACTTTCTTGTCTTGTTAGTCTTACCTTCTAGACTAGTGAAAGATGTGATCTAGAACTAAGCAAGCTCCTGGCAGTTCAATTTGAATAGTTCAACCATGTCTTGAAGACCTGCCTCTAGTTGGTAGCAGAAGTGTGTTGCTTTATGCACAGGATGGGTGTGTTTTTATATGTTACTTTTAAAAGTGGAATCCAGGTTTGACCAAAAAAATGACTGACATTACCAAAGTTAGTATTATTGACCTGTGCATGCCATTAGTGGCTTGTTTTTAGGCAATTTTAAACGACCCTTGTGCTGTAGCTCTTTAAAACATGGTTTCGTGTGTCCATGGGAAATCTTATGCCTCTGTATGTGATACTTCAGCTTGTAGAGACTTAATTATTGCATACCAAGCTAATGCAATATCAAGCTTGACTTCTTTGGACAAAGCCACTTGCAACTAGTTGAACAGTAACTGGTTTTCTGATTTTTATTTCTTTTTTTTTTTTTACAGTTCCCTTATAGGGAGTAGGGGGTGGTCGTGTGGTAGATCTTTGAGGTGTGCTCTTAGCTTGTATTGCATTCCATTCTCTGTATAAACCTTAGAGTAGAATGAACCTTAATAAACATACTTATCTCACTTTAAATATCAGTGTTTCACTTCTGAATTAATAAAGGGCTTTTAAACTTTGTGGTTTGCAACTGGTTCTAGTTATTTGAAACCAGATGATCTCACTGTCGCTTCTCACTGAGTGTACAAATAATAGCACGAGGCAGCAGCTAATGGAAATAAAACAGATATAAAGATATTGTGAAATGATTAATGTGAGCCACCAGTCAGACAGTGGGCAACATCTCCAAGTTGGAAATTAAGCAGCAAGTGATTCAGATGGATGTATTTTGGGATGGCTTTTAGGTAATCTGTGATGTAACCATTAACAAACACATTCCTAACTTGCTTTAAGACACCTTTGAACCTGTGCTCTGGAGGCAGCTGTTGCTCACATCTGCTTATCCTTGAGGCTGCTGGGCCTGTCTTTGTGCTGGGGTCTAGATTATATGGGCATCATATAGATACTATATTGTCAGAGGGTGTAAAATAACTCCAGTGCTAGACTGGGACATGGGGAAGCCCTTCCAGCATCCTGTATTGTGAACAAAGCACCTCAGTTTGAAAGTGCTACTGGAGGAAATCTCGAGGTGACAATTCTTTTCTGTGGCTAGACTTGTAGTTCAGTATTCACTTTATCCTGGATTCTTCCAAGAAATAAATCCGGCTGTGTGTGCAGTTGGTGTTCCAGAATACACTAGTTTAATCCTTGGAGAGCTGTGTTGCTAATGGAGAAGCCTTATGCTATAGTAGTGTTTGATATAAAAATAAATGTATAAATTCCTGTAGGTGCTTGTCATGGGACTGGTATCAGCCTCAGGTGCTGCAGGATGAGGAAGAGACAAAGACAAGGAGTTGGTCTTCCTCATTACCTTGTTTCTGCTTTGATTTGTCACAGCTGCCTGAAACACACCTGTGACCTGGTGGTGAGGCTTGCTAATTACTAGAAATCTTGCTAATTACTAGAAATCCTCAGAACAGCTTGCCTGAAACATAACCCTTGGTGGGCTCTGCTGGTGGAGCTTCTGCTGAAGCTCAGGTGGTACCACTTGGCTGTTGATAATGGTGCAGGTGTGGAGGCCTGGGTTGTAGCATGTGGAAGAAAGGGCTTGTCTGTGTGCTTTTTATATTTTATATATGACATAAATACGTAATTTTATCTATCTTTAAAAGGCATTTATAGATCTTTTTACTTTTTAATAGATTTGTAATACTCTGAGTAGTCATGGTAGTCTGGAAGCTCTCGAAAGGGGAAAAGATGGTTCAACTTCCCACTGTTAAGTTTTCTGTTTAACTTGTATGATGCTACCTTAACCTTTTCTTTTTTTATATATATTTTATTTTAAAAAAAGTCATAGCATGCTCTTCTTGGCTACAGTGATTGTATGGGGGGCAGGGAGAGGGAAGGCAAGGGATCAGTAGAGAAAAGGAGGCTGAGAGGAGACCTCGCTCTCTACAACTCCCTGAAAAGAGGGTGTATCCAGGGGGGTCGGTCTCTTCTCCCAAGGAACATGCCATGGGATAAGAGGAGATGGCCTCAAGTTGCACCAGGGGAGGTTCAGGTTGGAGATCAGGGGGAATCTTTGCCCTGAAAGGGTTATCAAGCCTTGGAATGGGCTGCCCAGGGAAGGGGTGAAGGCACCATCCCTGGAGGGATTCAAAAGCTGGGTTGTCAGTGCTTAGAGAGACACGGGTTAGTGATGTTTTCTATCAGAGTTGGGTTAATGGTTGGACTTGATGATCTTAAAGGTCCCTTCCAACCCAGACAATTCTATGATTCTATGGTTGAAGGCATTTCTTCTTTGTTTTGGTGTTTACTATTTCAGTTTTACCCTCTGCAAACTATTTGAAGTTAGCCTAAAAGCTATTCATACATACAAATGCCTCGGGGGAGTATGGGGGGGGGAATAAAAGAGCAAAGCAAGAACCTCTTGAATTCTAAGAAACAGTTATTTGACAGGGTGATAGGATTATAACTTCCAGTGGCCTCTTTTGAATAGCCAGTCTGGCAATTTCTTTCTTTATTTATAAAGCTATAAACATATTTTGAACATAAAAGCCAAAAAAAAAATACAAACTTAATGAAGTAAAAAAATTACAACAAATGATGGAGAGTCATTGGACAAATGAAAGTACAGCTGCGAAACATTTATCCCTGCTACATACATACAGTGGTTTTACTTGCTTTAACCAAGTGGTACTTCCATGACTTCTACATTCAAACTGATTTCAGGAATTCAAAGATGGATTTCAAGAAGAGCTGAAATTGCTGTAAAAACTTTAAAAAAAAAATAAAAAATCTTGTGGTAATAAAAGCTTAAGGGTGAAGTTTTCCTTCTATTTAAAAAAAATAATAACCCAGAGTACCAACATAAAATGGTAACACTTCATATAGCATTTGTAAAGACACTTATTTTTTTTGGTATTCATAAAAATAACTTTATTTTGGCATTTAGTTTAACAAAAGTTGGTGGTTGCTCAGTGTTTTGTCTTGGAAAGGGGCAGCTTAACTGTCTCTTATCTTGTGTTTTGGGGGAGAAAAAAAACGAATCCCAAACTAAACTAGGAAAGATTAAACTGTCTCAGTCCCACCAGTATAAACTGAAGGTGGTGTGGTTTTCCCCAGTGGCTATTCTGAGTTTATACTGGGATAGCTGGAAGCATTGAGGGGAGTGGGATGGGGAAGGTCTGGCTGTAAACCAGTAGGTTACTGGGAATGCTGCTGTGCCCTGAGTGCACGAGGAAAGGCTCCGGAGAGGGGGTGGGGGGAGTGTGTGTGATTCTGCAGGAATCTGATGGAATAACTGGCATAGAGGTGGGCTTTGTACTGGGCGGTGTGACCTGGAGCAAGGCAGGAATAGCCCTGGGGCCACTGGGGGATACGAGGGGGTGAGAGTCCTGCTGTGAGCTGGGGCTGCTCTGGTGGGGCCAGGCTGTTTGATCCTTCCCCTGAGTTCCCCCTGGTGTTAATTAGACAAATCTGCCTTGTCTTTTATACCTGCCTGTGTTTTGCTGCTAATTGATGTGTTTGATCCGGCCACGAGATACTGGTTGTGTATCAAATGATGCCAGTCTCAGTCACACAAGGCCACCACGACCCATTTGTCACCCGTGGCACCCAGGGTGGCTGCCACCTCTGCACCAGAGGGTCTCAGCCTGACAAATGCCAAGCTGAGACGCAGGTACTTTTTATTGTTTTGGTGGTTTTAAGCAATATTTTTGTTCTATTTTACTAAATCAAGGCTAAAAAGAGACCTGGGAAGAGTCTGCCAAGTTCCTCTGCAGCACCAGAACGTGCCGTTGTTTTAAAGTTTGCTGAAATAATTAAAACCCCAGCCCGTTGCATATTAATCTGGTGCTATTTAATATCTAATTAACCCTCTGAGTGCGGTGAGTACACGGCCGAGCGCGCAGCTGGCAGCGGGTGCAGGTCATGCTCCTTCTCTCAAGGTTCAAATGACTCCCTCAAACTTGACCAGGACCTTTTTTAAACTTTCTTTTCAGGTTTGTGCAGGTGGTTTTCATTCAGTGCTTCTGAACTTGCCATTACACGGGGGAGGAATAAAGCAGGACGTTTAGATCTAAACTAAAACTGCAGTTCAAAAAAGCTACACTGCTATAAGCAAAAAGTACCAAAATAAAGGGAAATAAACCCAAAGCTGCTCTACAGGCTGATCAGGTTTGGTTTGTTTCTTTAAATCTTCAACCTCTGAGGCATAAAAGCTCTTAAAAAGTTCTTTTTTAGTCCGATGTTAAAAAAAAATAAAAATCAGGGTTTGTTTTTTTTTGTATTAGGAAAAGAAAAAATATAAAAATATTTTGTATATTATAAAGGTCACCTGAAATTTCTTGCGGTTCTACGATAACGTTACTACAGAATTTGCATTCAGGACTCTACAAACCTATTCTGGAAAGTAGAAAAAAATAATAAAATAGACACCAGCCCCCTCCCCATCCCTCTGCGAGGTGTTAGTTTTCTTTTCAGCAGTTACAGGATCTCGTTCTTTTAAGCAAGGAAAAAAAAATAATATCTGCCCTGGACTAAATTGTGGTCTCTGAGGGGTCTGTAAACCTGAAGTAAATCAAAAATGTGGATTAATTTAGGATTTATATCACTTCGGGCAGATCAGAATCTACCCCCAGGTGGGGTTGGGTTGATTTTTTTTCTGTGTTCATCAAGCTGAAAATATAAATAAAAATCCCAGGTAAATGTTTTCAAACTGGAGAGAAGGCGTTGAGGTTTGGCATCGTCTTGGGAGAGGAGGGATCTTTTAGAAAAAGCCAGAATCAGAGGGGTTTTAAAAGGTTTTTACACCAAATTATGAAAAAATAAAAGGGTTCTGATGTTGCTGAGGGTGGGGATGGGGGGAGGCTGGAGGGCAGCCCCTGTGCAGGGACACCTCCCACCAGCCCCGGCTGCTCCAAGCCCCATCCAGCCTGGCCTTGAACCCCTCCAGGGATAGGGGAACACTTCCAGGGATGGGGAATTTTTGTGTTTTTTTATAAAACATGCTCTTATTCCAGCTTTTCCAGCTCCGGGAGATGTGTGAGTGCAGCTGGGAGGGGACAGCGGGGTAGGGGGTGACGGCACCTACACCTACTGCGGCGAAGCTGGGGAGCCTGGCTCTGCTTTACGGCCGTATGGGAAGGGAAAAAATAAGAGGAAAAACCCCAAACAAACAAAAAAAATGCAGCACAGGGCAGGGACAAAAGGCTTGTTTACTCATCAGCACTTTAAATTTTGGCAAGTACTTATTTTTTACCTTTTTTTCTTCTTTTTTATCCTTTTTTTTTTTTCCTTTTTGAAATCGTTTTGCTATCCTTAACCCCCCCAAGAAGAAAAAAAAACAAAAAAACAAAATAAACCCCAGATGAGTTTTCCAGCATCCTTAAAGTCATCCTCGTTGCCTAAATTTGCAGGTTCTACAGCGAGACGGGGGGGAAATTGAGATGGGATGGTCCTTTCTTGGCAAAACCGGGTGGGAGATGCTTCCCCCCGCTTATCCCCCCCCCCCACCACCTCCGGGTCCCAGTTGGGCACCTTTGGGACTATGTCCCCGAGGAGGCCGGGCTGAAGGCTGGGGGCTGGGTGGGCTCAGAGGGGCACCTGGAGCTGGGTCTGGAGGAGGCGGCGGTGGCAGTTTGGAGGTGAGCGGAGCCGGGGAAGGGGTCGGGTTGTTCCCTGGGTGCGGGGTCGGCGGGGGCTGCCAGCTTGTCTGAAGGAAAAGCAGAGGAGATGCGTTGGAGCGCGTCCGGAGGAGAGGGAGGGGAGTCTATAGCACTTCCATCGGAAGAAACTGGGCTGGCACAGCGTCCTTCTCCTTGTAAGTACCGAATGCACTTCTTTTTCCTCCTAGGAACAGGCAAGAGAGTTAGCTGTGAATAAAAGGTGAGTCCACCATCACACACTGGGCGTAAACCAGCACTCAGGGCAACCATGGGGACCTGAGGTCCCCAAAAACCCTGGCCAGGTGTCCCTGGTCACTGCAAGTACCCCCCAGTCGCTGTGAGCCCCAGCCAGGCTCTTCCAGTCATCTTGGACCCTTGGCCAGGCTCCCTCTGGTCCCCATCAGGTCTCCCAGGTCACTGCGAACCCCCAAGTCACCAGGACCCCCTGCCAGTCTCCCCCGGTCACTGTGACCCCAAGCCGGGCTTTTCCAGTCATCTTGAACTCCTGGCCAGGCTCCCTCTGGTCCCCAGCCAGGTCTTCCAGGTCACTGCAAGCTCCAAATAGGTCCCCCCCAAGCCACCATGACCCCCAGCCAAGGTCCTCAAGGTCACCACAACTCCCAAATGGGCTCCCCCAAGTCATCTTGAACCCCTGGCTGGGTTCCCCTGGTTCCCGGCTGCGTCTCCCAGGTCGCTGCGAACGCCCAAGTCACCACGACCCCCTGCCAGTGTCCCCCCCGGTCACTGTGACCCCCGGCTGGGCTCCTCTCCAGTCACCACAACCCTCTGCCAGTGTCCCCTGGTCACCTCAAACCCCTGCCGGGGTCCCTTCGGTCACTGCGACCCCTGGCTAGGCGTCCCTGGGTCATCTTGAACCCATGGCCAGGCTCCTCCTGGTCTCCAGCCAGGGTCCTTCTGGTCACTGCAACCCCTGGCAAGGCTCCCAAGGTCACCATGAACTCCAGTTGGGGACCCTGGGTTCCCAGCTGGGTTCCCGCCAATCACTGCGCCCCCTGTCTGGGCATCCCTGGGTCACCTTGAACCCATGGCCAGGTTCCTCCTGGTCTCCAGCCAGGGTCCCTCTGGTCACTGCGACCTCTGGCTGGGCTCCCCATGGTCCTCCAAGTCATTGCGAACCCCAACGGGGTCCCCCCCAGGTGACCGCGACCCCCGGGGCCAGGCTCTGCCTTTATCGCCGCCGGCGGCCGCTGCGCTTCTCCGCCGCCACCGCCAGGCGGCGCCAGAGCGGCGCCTCCCCCCTTCCCCCCCGCTCCCCTGCGGGAGGGAGCGCGCTGCGCGGCCGCGCAAAACCCGCGCTCCCAATGGAAAGGGGTCAGNTAAAGCGGGATTGCCCAGAACACATCCCTGAGGATGGCATCTAGGTGGGGCTTGAAGGTCTCCAGAGAAGGGGACTCCACACCCTTCCTGGGCAGCATCCTCCAGGGCTCTGCCACCCTCACCCCAAAGAAGTTCCTCCTCATACTCAAACTGAACTTCCTCTGTTCCAGTTTGTGCCCGTTGCCCCTCGTCCTGTCACTGGGAAGCCCTGAGAAGAATCAAGCTCCATCCTCCTTCAACCCACCCTTCAGATTCTTGTGAGCACAAAGGTTTCCCCTCAGCCTTCTCTTTTCCAGGCTCCAGAGTCCCAGCTCTCTCAGCCTTTCCCCATCAGGGAGATGCTCCAATCCCTTAATCGTCTTTCCCAGTAAGAAGCCCACTGGGACTGAGAAGGTCCCCAAACCAGCAGTGCCTAAGGAGCAGGGAGCAGTCTCCCTCAGAATCACAGAATGGTTTGGGCTGGAAGGGACCTTGAAGATCATGGGGTTCCACCTCTCCCTTGCCAAGATACTCTGGTTCCCCACTTGTCTGTACCCCATGGTTCAGGGGGGTGTCTCAAAAACACAAGTCCCATATCATCCTTGTCGGGACAGGATTTGGGCCTGATTTCTCCACATCCCATCACCATTCTGCTCTTCTGTATCAAACCCAGCAACATCTCCCCTGACTTCCAGGTGACTTTAACTGACTTCCAGGTGTCACCTCCTACACCCAGGTGACTTTAACTCCTCCTGGCTGCTCAGGACTCAGTCCCTTTGTCTCTGTGTTGAGCTGGCTTTCCTTCCCATGGTGTGACAGATCCCTCACGTCACCTCCGATGGGTCCTCCAGCATCTCAGTGAAGTTTTAAACATAGGAGAGTTCTCCAGGTCATTGCCTTAACAGTAGGGAGGGAACAATTCCTCTGCTGGAGAGGGTATTAATGAATTTCCAGCCTTCTTCCCTCCTCGGCTGCCTTGTTTGAGGCAAGAGGATCAAATGGAGAGCTCGCTCGGAGTGTTTCAGAGGGGCTGGGATTCCCGGGGGTGGAGGAGCCCCATGAGAAGCCAGGTTTCCCATGGACATCTCGGGAGTCCTGATGACCCATTACAAACCTACCCAACGAGCCACCGCTGTGATTTGAAATAACAGGGGCAATAAAAAAATGCAGATCTGATACTCCAGGTTGCGGCTAATGAACCAATTAGTGGGCTATGGGTTGAGGTGGACCTTCCACAGGATCATCCCTCTCCTTTTAGGAACCCTGAAGAAGTTTATCCCTCTCCCTTGAGGAACCCTGAAGAAGTTTATCCCTCTCCCTTGAGGAACCCTAAAAGGGTTTATCCCTCTCCCTTGAGGAGCTACAGCACCCACCCTGGAGTGGTTTCACCCAGGGATGGGGGGAAGAGGGTGAAATTCTAGAGCAGGAACACTCAGTTTCAACCAGTTAACCTCTCTGGTGGGATGGAAATCCTCCGGTGATGCTCTCCACCGCTGAGCAGAGCACGAAGAACAGGAGCCCTGGGGCCGGCGGCAGCACGTTAGTAGGGGGAATTGCAGCAGAGCCGTGACGGACCAGGGGTGAGGGGTCTGAGAGGCACAGGTTAAGACGAAACAGCATGCTAAGGTCCCCGAGCACTCCAGCAGGCTGGGTTAATCGGGAAGCAGCACAGAGAAGCTGAATTAAGAGCGTTCAAACCAAGGCAGAGGGAAGTCAGAAGAATAAAGAGCCGGAGTCGTGCCCTGTGCTGCTGCACGGGGCTCTCAGCTTGGTGGCATCGCCATCTGAGTGATGGGGGTGACAAAAAACCCTCTCTCTGGACGTTTAAGGTAAAATATTTCCGAGTTTCTAGATTCTTAGGAGTTTAAGAAGAGGCGCTTGCTGACATCCTGCAGTGTGAGCTGCTGCCCAGCACCCCGAGGTGCAGGACATGGTGGTGGCAGGGAGGGGACCTCAGGCTCAGCCACCAGCACCTGGGCTTGGGCTACCAGCAAGGCCAGTGGCCAAGCACCATGGGGACACTACAGCATCCAAATTTGGGTAGACACGATGATTTTAGCCTCTTTAAGCTTCTCTAAGCACATTAAGGAGTTACTTTCAGCTTTTTCTAGAGCCCTTGATGCATTGGCATTAAGAAGTTCTAGGAAAACCCCCGCCCAGGCTGGAGCCTCTCCAGTGCCCAGGCCCAGAAGTCCCTCCAGGAGCTTTTTCTGCCTTGGTTGCATTTTCAGGATCCCCCCTTTAACGCCCTCCTGAGCCAGGTATTGCTCAGTTCATGCACTGAGCATCACCTGGATGCTTCCAAACTCTCCCACTGCTCAGGGCTCTCCCACCCCCTGGATTTTAAAACACAGGGTTAGCCCCAGTATAAATAGGAAAGAAAAAAAACCACCACCAAACCCACCCCATATTAGTAGAAATTGGAAAAAAAAGAAATAAAAAATCCATATTAACCACTCTCTGCTGGCCCTAGGGTGTTATTTCTCCACCAGGAAAGCTTTAATGGGGGAAGAAAGCCCAACATCAGGGTGACAGAGGTTTCCACCCTGCAAATATATTTTTAACACCATCGTTCTCATCACAGCGAGAAGAAACCCTTGCAGCTCACCCAACAGCTCCGGAGGATGTCCCAGAGAAAAACCCCAATCCTGGAGATGCTGGGAGGGCTGCGGGGGGGAAGGAAGGTGGGAAGGAGGGGGAGAAGGGCCAGGATTTGATCCCGGTGGGCTCGGGAGCCACCCCAGCAGCCAGGGAGATGCCGATACACACCTGCACGGGCCGCACCAGTCCGTTTGTTGGTTGAGGCCAAAGCGAGCTCTGCATTTCTTAGGAGAGGCAGGATCTGAAGACAAGAAGCATGCGCAGCGGAGAGCACGGGCAAGGCAGAGGCACAAAGAGGAGGAGGAGCAGGAGGAAGAAAAGAGGCAACATCGTTTTAGCCACTTGAACACACGGCGAACAGAACTACAATCCCGGTTTTGGGTTGGTTTTTGTTTTTTTTGGGTTTTTTTGACCCGCAGCAGCACCTCTCCTGGAAAAAAGTCACCATTAGGCAAATATCAGTGATCAGGGCTGGCAGCTGGGGATGAAGGAGGCTTGGGAAACGGCCTGAGCTGTGGGAAACAGCCTCAGCTGTGGGAAACAGGGGAAACGAGAGGGGAAATTCACACCTTTTCCAATTATCTGAAGTTTGGAAGAGCTGTCGAATCCCAGAGGTGCTGCCTGTCCCCTCTGCCTGCATCCTTACCTTTAACAGGGCTGCCAGCGAGCTGGGGCTGTGCATGGAAAAGAAGAGGAGGAGGAAACGTTGCAGAAGCAGAGGCTGAAAGCAGAGTTAGCACCGAGGAGATCCAGGCCCGGGTTATTCTGCTCTGCTCCCCACCATCCTCCTGCCAGTGTCTGCAGAAAAGCTATTCCCTTTTCCTCAAGCCTTGCAGTTTTGCTGTGTAATTACGGGTCTCGTCGGGGTGAAGCCCTGTTTGCTTTTGGGCACATCATGTATTTTATTTTTTTCTTTCCAGTGCTATAAATGGGATTTGAGCAGCACATCTCTCTGCTGGATTCAGCCACCACCTGTGTCTCCTTTGTGTACGACTAGCAGCTGGTTTTCAGTCCCTAACAGGTGAAATTATCCCACATATGGATATATAAAAGTCTATATGGACTACATAAAGCATCTATCTATCAATAAATGTCTATATGCACTACATAAAGCATCTCTCTATCTATATATAAATATCTATATGTACTACATAAAGCATCTATCTATCTATCTAAATAAATATCTATATGCACTACATAAAAGCCTAAAGGCTTGTATCCCCCTTCCCAGCCCAGGCACTGAGTGAAATCACCAGTTCTGACTAAACTGGAGCTACCACTGGGAAACACAGTCCTGGAATTGCTTTTTATGGACAATTCAAAGAGCCTGCCCAGCAGCGAGCCATTAAGTTAATGAGATCATCTGAACCTTGGGAATTAATGCAGGCTGTGGGATTTGGGTGGCATGGATGTGTGATCCACGGAGCTGGACTCCCATGTCCTGGCCAACGTCTGAACCAGATGTGCACCTGGGGAGTCCCCAGCTCATGTGGGACAGGTCTTTGCGTGGGTCTGCAAGGCCAGGAGAGCAACAGGCTGAGCTGGCACCCTCCCCAAGGAGCTTTTCTGGAGGGAAAGAGGGCGAGTGTATCACTTAAAAAGCAAATAGCCTCTCACCTGGCTGACTTCATTTCATCCAAAAGTAAATAAGAGCAACATGGAGTAAAGGAACCCTCAGGCTGGAGAGTGGGGAAAGCTCTTTGTAAGTCCATAGGCAACCACAGAATGGACATACTAGGAAAAACAGTCTGCCTAACGTCATGTATGTGTGATGCCATAGTGGGCAAGGACAGCCCCTCCATATCTTATAATGAATATTTAATGATCCAGATATTATTTATTCCTGATATGGCAGAAGTATTTCAGAAACCAGCACAGGAACAGCCTTGGATGATGGGGATGTGTGTGTCACCAGCTGAAATCCTTTCCTAATATTCAGTGCGGTGCAGGGAAGCGACTGATACTTGCTCTTAGTATGACCTGACTTGAACTTTAAGTTTCTTTGAAATGAACCCCAAATCTGGGATATTCCCATGGGATATTCACTGCATTTAGTCCCACATGTGAGAGCGATGCATTTGAGAGGGGATTTCTTTAATGAACGGTATCTGTGGGGCCGGTGGGGACATTCACCCGGGAGGTTTTGAATAGATCAAGTTTAGTGACAGCTTGGATGACGTTATGCACCTGCCAAAAGCTAACATTTCCAGTTTTCACACACTACCCAGGTAATAATCCAAACACGTCTATGAAAAAGTCACAGAAATGTTCATTTACCACATCTTAAAAAAAAAATTTAAAAAAGTATTTCTTTTGTTAGGCTTAAGGGAATAAAAGAAATCACAGTGAAACACAACTGCTTCAGATTATTCCCTCTGAGCAGAAACAGAGGGACAGCCACCGAGCCGCAGGCACTTACCTGAGTTGGAATCTTGCTGCTTTTCCCGTGTTCGTCTCTTCTTTTTCCCCTGGGAACCAAAGGAAAAGCTGTTAGTCCCTGTTCTCAGGAGACTGTGGGAGCTGCACAGGGTTTTTGGGGGCTGGAGGGGGTGAGGGGCCAGATCCTCAGCAGGAGCAGGGTGAGATGAACTGCGAATCACTGCGAGGGGACCTGCTGGTGTTTATCTAGGTGGACATCTCTTCCCTTTGCCCAACCACCCATTCCAGTGCTCCAGAAAAGAAACCCAGGACGATTTCTCAAAGCAGCCACCCGTCGTTGTGTTCATGCACATCCCCCAGCTGCCTTTGACACGGCACAGATGTGTTTTGGGCATCCAGCTTTGCTCTCCTGCCCATTACCCCCAGATCCAGTACAACACACCACGCCAAAATCATCCTGCAGGAGATCCAAGCGTACCAAATCACAGAATGATTTGGGGTTGGAAGGGACCTCTGGAGATCACCTACTCCAACCCGTGCCAGAGTAAGGTCACCCTGGACACAGTATTGTGTCCAGATGAGTTTGAATGCCTCCAGAGATGGAGACTCCACCACCTCTCTGGGCAGCCTCTTCCAGGGCTCTGCCACCCTCAAAGAGAAGAAGTTCCTCCTCATGTTTAGATGGAACTTTCTATGTTCAAGTTTATGCCTATTACCTCTTATCCCATCACTGGGAACCACTGAAAGACTCCTCCATCCTCCTGACACCCACCCTGGAAGTACTGATAGGCAACAGAAACTCAGAAGAGACGGCAGCTGTGTAGCTGCCACCACCCCCAGCATCTGCTCCACCTTCTTCCCAACATGTTGCTCCCTGGCTCTAATTTAGGAGTCTACAACCAGGCTACAAGAGCAGCTGAGACCTCCATCTACATCACAGGCTGCTGGAAAAGCTGAAGGAGAAAACACCAGAGGATCCAAAACGCCTCCAATAAACCCAGTGCCTGTGTTGGTGCTGCTCAGCACCTCCACTAACTCCTCAGCCCACCCTGATGTGTCCCACCAGGGCATCCCACCCTTAGCAGATTTAATTAAATAATGAATAGATAATTTAATTAAGAGATTTAACTAGACTGATGGAATTGAGCAAGGTTTCTGATCAGTGGTTGACCCTCCTGGTGTATCCTTATTCCTCCTCCCTCTTTCTGTTTCTAGGAAGCTCTTGGCCCACTGGAGCACCTTCCCCATTTCCAGGAGGTGTTTGAAGGCGGTGCCTCATGCCCAAACAGGGATTCCTCCATAATGTGTTACCAGGAAGAGCATCCCTGGTTCCAAAAGGGAAAGGACGTTTTAGGAAATTTATTTTTAAATAATCTATAATCCACAATCTTGTCTACTATTTCTTTTGCAGCTCTGGACCCCTCTCTCATTCTCCCATTTTTTTCCCCTCGCTAACCAGAAAACCCAGTTCTGTCCCCAAACTGCTTCTCTGACTCCCCTCCCCTCCTAATGAGCTTGTTAACGAGGGTGCAGCAGTGAGGCGGGAGCAAATCTGGCCTGTGTGGAGCCGCCTGTGTGGAGCCAGCAGCTGGTGGGGCTGCCTTCGACCCGTGACTTTTTATATGACTTCTTGTGGTTTGAGTGAAGGTGGAAGGCTCTGAGCTGTGGTAAGCTTTTTCTTCAGTGTGGGAGCAACTGTATTTCCTGCCCGGTATCCGCATCACATGCTGCAAAAGTGACCTACATTCCTCCTTCTCCTCTTCTTCTTCTTCCTCCTCACCGCTCTGAAGAGAAAAAAGCATCTCTTGCTTCAAGGACCCCAAGAAACGAAGCTGCTGGAAGAGCCAACGTCCACCTTTGGAAGGAAAACTCTTCTGAAACAAGGAACCAACCAGTGCCAAGATGCTACAGGGTTGAGATTTCCATGGAAGATGGATTTCCATGGAGGATGCACTTGGGTCTTGGAGGAAGATGATGCCTTGCTCTCCAGATGCTGATGCTCTCTAGATATGTGTCCAACAATGTGAAAAAATGGGCTGAGGGCTTCCCATAGCTTCTCCTTCTTCTACATCACCTCTGCCCTCTGTTTATTTTGCCTTTTTGGGTTGTTTTTTTTGTTGGTTTTTTTATTTATTGGGTCTGTTTAAGGGTGTTTTCTCACCCTGGGTGGAGTTTGGGCTGTCTGGTGGTCAGAGGGTGGGCTGGATGGGTGCTCACCGTGTGGTTCCCAGGGGAAAGCAAGCAGCTGGGAGGAAAATAACGGAGCCCCAGATCAAAGGGCAGAGCCCTTGTGTGGAGGGATGGACATCTGAAGGCTTACGTGGGCTTTGCTTCAGGTTTCTAAAGAGCTCATTAGGCGGGTGAGATCAAAACAGTGGAGAAAGCCACTAGAAAAGACCCGAAGCGTGGCACCGTTACACCTATACAACCTCAATTAGCACCATACCACTGATTCCTATAGCTATCTTAATTTATTTTTTTTTAAAGAGTAACCTTTAACTGTTCCATGGAGTGGCCTGGAGGCTTTCCAAGTGTTGGCCCTACCACCATGAGCTGTGAAGCAGCTTTGTCCCTTTGGCCAACGACGTAGAGTCAAGTCAGTTCTCCATAAAATCCACCGCTTGGGTTTTTTTCTGCTCACACCTTGGGCATCGCTTTGGCCTCAACTGCTGCAGCCAAAACCAGGGGAAGATCAAGGCTGGAGCTTCCCTTCTTTCCCTTGCACACAGGGAATCTCTTCTGGTTCCAGGAAGGCACGATCCTGACACTCAGTATGTTTCAGGGCTCTCTGCACTGGTTAATTTTCACTGCGGAGCGTCACCGCTATTTGCTGTGTGGCAAATAACCCGCTGCTGGGTTTGGGGGAGTTTTTCCCCCCTTTCTTTCAAACTAGAAAGGGATTTTTTTTTTCCTCCCCCTAACAGCAACGTTGGCTGGGAAACTGAAGAGCTGGGCAGAGCTGTTGTCTGCCCCAGGTCATATTGCAGGTGAATATTTTGAGCATGGTGTGCTGGATTTGGGCAGAGTCCCCCAATAATGCTAGAGGGGTGTATAATGATAATAATCATAGATCAAGGTGGGATCACAGCCCCCGAGGGACAGAAAGAAACTCTGACTGTCATCCTGCCAGCACCACTCACATGCCCTGCAACACAGGGGGCTGCTCCTTTGGAGAATCCAAAATCAGCCCCATGGAGAATCCAAAATCAGACCTGAGAAGCCTGCGAGAGCGAGGTTTGCACTACAGAAAGCAGCTTACACACACTTTCCTATTTGACTTCTTTTAAAAAAAATATTTCCCATTATTATTACACTCCCTGCACCAGTTTTAAACCCGGAGAGCTGAGGCAGCAGCCCACAATTCAGCAAATATCCCCCAAAACCTGCAGTATGTGCCTAGGCTCAGCATCTTGGACCCAGGGCCACAGAGCCCACCGTACGCAGCCCCGTGATTTAAAGATGAAAAACGAGGTTCTACCCCAGAGGGAAGCGGGCTGAGCAAGCTGTGGGTGCCCATCCAGCTCCCCCCAGCATCCATCCCACATCTCTGCCCACGGCTCTGACCAGGTGGCTCAGCTCCTGTCCGAGACGCACAAAGCAGTGAGTTTCCATAAAACTATATTTCCAAAGATCATCAAAGTTCCTCTCTACTTGTATTTACTTGGACAACAAGCCAACAGGCAGTTTGGTAGCTGGGGAACCATCAAACATGCTATAGACAAGCAATGAACCAAGAGGATGTCCAAAACCCCCCTGAAATGTGATTTTCTACAGCCATGGCGGCATCAGGACTGGCACCACTAGGGACCGGTGGGATATTTGACAAACTGGTGTTACTGGCCACACCACGGAGAGGGGATTCAAGCCACTCACGTAGTTATCTCGGGCAGACCAGCCGGGGTAGAGCTGCATGTGGAGCTGCCGTTCCTTGCGAGCCAGTTCGTAGTACTTGGCCTGCTCCTCCCGGGACAACGCGTGCCACTGCGAGGACAAGAGCGGTGGTGAGAGGTGGCCCTTGATGTCCCCTCCCATCCCATCCCATCCCACCACATCTGAATCCAAGTGTTTAAGGGATAAACCACCCAGGTTGGAAAGCAGGTGTTTATTATGCTCTTAGGAGCAGGACAAGGTACAGGGATCTTGGATGGTGGGTCTCCCCAAGCTCTTACCCTCCTTCCCAAGATCTGGTTGATGGCAGCGCTCTCCTTCAGGGTGCACTCGGCGATGACTTTTGCCCGCATTTCTTTCATATACAACATGAAAGCGTTCAGGGGCTTCTTGATAGTGGGCTTCTTGGCTTCCTTCTCTCTCTTTGGTTCTGGTTGAGGTTTCCTTAGTGGGACCAAAAGAGGAGCTTGTCAGCATCACAGCCACCCTCCAAACCACCTGTCTGGTGCAACCAAGCTCAGTAGAAGACTCGATGCCAAACCCACCCCACGGCACAAGAGAGATCTTGGAGCCTGAGATCAAAGAATCATAGAACGGTTTGGGCTGGAAGGGACTCAGACTCATAGAATGGTTAGAGTTGGAACGGACCTTGAGGATCCTCCAGTTCCAACCCCTTGCCATAGGCATGGACACCTCCCACTAGACCAGGTTGCTCAAAGTCCCATCTGACCTGGCCTTGAACCCCTCCAGGGATGGGGCATCTACAGCTTCTCTGAGCAACCTGGGCCAGAAAGATCTGCAGATGGACGTGCACCATGATCTTGGACATGCACCTTTGCCTGATACAGGCAGAGATGGGGGTCCATCCATCCTTCCCCTTTGTGGAAGCATTACTAGGGATAGATAAAACAGGCATTAAGGTGCTGAGGCTGTTGAGGAGCCCTCCAGAGCTTCCAACTTACATGTTTCGGTCATAGTGCTCCATCTCTTGCTTGCCGGAGTGGGGCACGATTGCGGGGTGTGGGATGCCGGTGGTGTGCATACCGGAGCCCAGCATCAGCGGGTGAGTGAACCTGCAACAGATGAGCCAGGGATGAGGATGATGAAGATGACTCTGGGAGCGGTGCATCTCACCAGGTGGCACTCTGACGTGGCAGAAGCAGACGGGAAGCAGAGGACATGGAAAGCAAACCCCCTGGGTTGTCCCTGCCAACGTTGTCTGGCCAAGATGCTGGTTGCCCATATCAGGAAACCAGCCTGACGGAGATCCAGGGCACTTCCAACCAGCGCTTCCAGCTGCTCAGCTCTCTCTTGGTGTGATATTTTATCAGCGCTGCAGGAAGGAAGAACAAACTCAACCCAAGGCTTTGGATGGGAGAGATTAGGACCACCCCGCACCTTTCTTTGAACAGAAACAGCGTTAAGTCTGAACATGAACCGTGCTGCAACTCTAGGAGGTGCACCTCGCCTGAGCAATGCTCTCCACCAACACAGGTCTGAGATCACCAGAGGTCTCGCTAAGCTTTCAAGCTTCATTAGTTCTCTCGAGAATTTCAGAGGGTAGAGCCAGCACCGCCAGCTTTGCCAAGCTCGCCGCTTTATGGCTGCAGCTTGAGATGGCAGAATTGCCCATGGGAGATGAACTGTTCATTAGATATGCTGGCACGGAAAGAAAAGCTGTTTAATTTAATCCACCGGCACAGCCTGATCCTTATCTGACCAGGTGTACTTTCTCGGCTGCAGCAGCCCTGCAAAATCCACCCCCAAAAAACTCCTGCGCTGGGCTCAGGGAAGCTGATGGGTCTTGCAGGGGAACCGTTAGCTCCATTCTTGCCTTCGAGGCTGGGCAAAGCGATGCCTCGGTGAGCCAGGAGGGCTAGCAGCACTCCCTCGCCCCTGCTGTGGGGCTGTGGGATGGAGGGGTGCATGGGTCAAGATTTCTGCCCAGCTACGGGCTTGCAGGGGTGTGGGTCTGCAGCGTTTTCCTGCAGGAAACCTCTTCTAAAGGCTCTTCAGGACAAGACGAAGCAGAAGCAAAAGCTGGTGCGTGAGCACACACAGGCGTAGGATGGTTTGAGTTGGAAGGGACCTTAAAGATCACCTTGTTGAAAAGGTCATCTCACTGGAGCCACAGGGGGCTGTGCCCCCCCAGCACACCCAGAGGGGCTGGGCTCTGACATCTCCATCCACAGGGGATGAATTTTTCTCACTGGGATGTCACTGAGGGCAAAATTTGGTCCTGCATGACCATAAACTTGGAGTATGAGTGATCTGTGTTACGTGCTTACAGCTTGGAGGGCCGAGCTGTGCCCGTGGAGGGGACAGCAAGTAGCTGTGACCATGGGGGGACAGCAAGAGCTGTGCTCGTGGGGTGGACAGCAAGTAGCTGTGACCATGGGGGAACAGCAAGAGCTGTGTCCATGGGTGGACAGCAAATATCTTTCTTGGTTTTAAGGCTGAGACCGGGTAAAACAAATGGGTCTCTGCAGAGCAAAGCTCAGCGGTGGCGGCCACTGGAATATATTCAGGCTTAGGGTTAGTGACAAGGAGCCAAAATCCTGAGGAGCAGCTGCCACCCCCTGTTCCCAGCGCTGAGCTGAAGGCAGCAGTCTCTGGCTTTGCTTTGACTTCTGCTGATCCAAACCCAATGGTTGTGTGTGCATCCTCCCAGGACGCTGCCCTTCAGACCAGGCACTGCCTCCAAGTGCCTTCTCCTGCCACGGTGGCCCCGGGGGAAGGTGGGTGGCCATCCCTGCGTGGCCATGACCTGCTGCAAGCTCCTTGCTGCACAGACTGCAAGCTGCCAGACCAGCCGAGCTGCTGCTGCCCTGTCTCACACAACTCATACTCACCTGGAGAAAGAAGCCCCAGGAGAAAGCGCTGACGAGTAGGGCTGTCTAAATCCACATGACGGGAGCGGATAGACAGACTGGCTCTGCCTGGGATCGGGAAGAAAGAGTCTATCAAGTATCCACAGCTACGTGGTGGCTCCTAAAAGATACCCTTTGCTAAGGGGGGCTCAGAGGATTGATGCCCCCAGAGCTCTGCCTGGTGGGATGCTGGGGGTGTCCCCCGGGCTAAAGGGGCAGTGAGGGATTTGGGATTTTATTTTGGGGGCTGCTGGGTCTCCCTGCAAAGGTTGGATGCGACTCTGACCCCCCCTCCATCCCTGGTGCTGAGAAACACTGCAGCTTGGAGTTCATCCTGTTCAAACTCAGAATATGGTGTGCCGAAAAATGAGAAGATGCTGCTATTGCACAGAAAAAGTTGCTTAAAAAAGCACAGTTTGACCCAAAAGCTTAAAGCCTGGTCAGAGTCACTTTCTCTGGGTGATGCACAAGAGGCTGCGCGGTCACGGGCTGCTCCAGGAGGATGCCCAAGCACAGGAATCTCCCGGTATCCGGAGAGAAATCACCTACTCTGCCTTTGTACACACTTCAGGAAGGCTCTGCTTCCCCCAGAGCATCCCTAAAAGGGTGCTCGTCCTTTTTAAAGAAGCCAAAAACTCGGTCCTACGTTTCTTTGCAAAGTTATTTCATGCTGGGGACTGGGCAGGTACCAGACCTGGAGCTGGAAATTAATGTTGAGATAGTAAAATAAGTATGCGGGAAGTTCTTCCTCGTTCCCAGCCAGGGAAAACCCCCAACTTGTTTTCATATGGAGATGGTTCAAAAATACCTTGGCTTCTTCTGCAAACCTGCCAAAAGAGGCTAAAACCATGCATGGAAGCTGGGAAGCCTGAGGAGGATGCGACGGTGTGCTTAAACCTGTGCAGATGCTTGTGCTTCTTCGACCAGGCTGTACCTAAGACCATCACCAGACATTTTCATAGAATCACAGAATGGTTTGAGCTGGAAGGGACCTTAAAGATCATCCAGTTCCAACCCCCCTGCACTGGGCAGGGACACCTCTCACTAGAGCAGGTTGCTCCAAGCCCCATCCAGCCTGGCCTTGAACCCCTTCAGGGATGGGGCATCCAGAACTCAGCTCTAATTAGTTAAAATAACCCCCAAAATCCTGTTATCACTCAGTGCGGTGCCCTGAGAAGGACCGAGCTCCTGGACACCAGGGATATTTTCAGGGCTCGAGACAGTTTTTTGCCCCGAAGAGGAATAATGACAGGCCCTGGAGCCCTGCTGGGGAGGAGGATTTGTTGTTTCTGCCGCTGCGGGAGCTGCTGTGTCTCGGCTTGACCGAAATCTGCAGGATCTGTCTGTTGGAAAGGCGGGTGAGGTGGCGGGGCTGTTTACACCCTGCCAGGCAGAAGCCCTCTTCCCACCCTTAGATGTCGGCAGGTATAAACACACCCCAACAAACTGCCCCTGCATGAGCAGGGAAACCAAAAACAACCTTTTTTTTTGTTTGAAGTTGAAGGCGGCTGCCCCAGGGTCGAAAAAAAGACCGGGAGCTAAGCCAGGAGCGACACGCGTTACCACCACCGAGGCTGAGACACCCGGGTGGAAAAGGAACTGGGAGCTGGTGGCTTCATCCACAAGGATTTTGCCACAGCAGAATCCATCCGGGATGGTCAGGGATGTAGTTTACGGCCCGTGTCACCCGCTGATGGGAAAGTGGTTGGAAAAAAACCCAGGGGACAGCCACGGGAGCGACACGGTTCACAGGCTCCTGGTTGGTGTTTGCTGCCAGGCTCCCGTGAGCAAAACTCACTCGACTGGACTCTCAGAGGCTTTTATCCCACCGTCATCCCAGCTAATTACATAGAGAGCCAGGGCAGCTCCTCCCCCCAAAGCGCTGAGTGAGAACAAAGCCCGTTTCTGCCCAGCTCCTGCCTGCCAGATTGTGGAGGAGAAGCTCCTTCTCGTGCGTGGCCACTCTGGCTTGGCAACACCGCTGTGGGCATCCCCAGCATGAGCATCCCCGGCACCAGCATCCCCAGCACCAGCATCCCTGGCACGAGCATCCCCAGCACAAGCATCACAGAATCACGGAATCATCATGGTTGGAGAGGACCTCTGAGATC